>PVKM010007938.1:0-40211 GCA_004027735.1 Carollia perspicillata | reverse complement strand
CATGGGAAGCCAGGATCTCTTCAGGAAGGACCCTACTCATTGCCAAAAACACACTATAAATCTTCCTCGTTCTTCAAAGAACTTGTGGCCATTTTTCAGAGTGACTGTGAATTGGGAAAAAAGGAATAAATAAACTCCTCATGGATTACTGGGCACTGACTCTGAACTGATCCAATTCCTGGAGACACCAAGCCCAGTCGTCTGAGTCCAGGCTTATGGAAGGTAAGTGATCCATGGAAGTTTGGCTTGGTTCCCTCTCAGAGTGGGTCCAGTGAGTTAATAAACTCACCCTATCTTTTCAAATTTATTTTTTTGAATTCTTAGTTGGAATAGATATGTTTAGCAAACTGATAGAAACCTCATAGGTGAGCATTGTGAAACCTGAGTAGCCAATACTCACAGCAACGGGGGGACGGAAGTACTGGACAGGAAGGCCATTTGGAAGGGACACTGACAACATTCTCAACTGTAGGTAACTCTGGGAGGCTGGGTAAGGGAATGGACCCTGACATTTTGAATTTTCACTTGTTTTTCATTTCATTTCCTTTAAATTTGTATATCATCCTTACGTTTGAATTTCATTTCCGTATGTTATATTACTTTATCCAAATTTTAAACGTTTTGAAGAAGAGAAACTAAATTCTCTTTTGAATTTACCCTTAAAAAGTTATACAGTAATGGTTTAAAATCATTTTGTTCAACAAATTCCTATAGTAAAAATTGGGGATTCCAACTTTCAAGCCAAAACAGAAGCCTCACTTTTTAACAAATGTAGGTGCAACTGAAAACTATTGGCTTTAAAGTTTTCTAGACTTATTCATATTCTTATTATTTCTTCATGCTTCTGTTGACATCTGTATTGTGGGATGGTAGCAAAAAGGCCTTTGCAAATATAAAACAGACCCACATTGTCCGTGCTGAGAAAATTAGAGGTCAGTTAGCTTCCTTATTTCAGAGGCGGTAGGGACACAGAGAAGGAAGACGAGTGACTGAGGTGCCAAACATTCAGAAGAAGAACCGGGGCCCACAGTTACTGCCTTTCAGTACCCTATTAACAAACTGCCCACATAGGTAATGAAGCCTTAATTCTTGGGTTAAGATTTGCTTATTGGACTTTCCTGATTATTTTCTCAAGTCTTATATATCAGGGAAGAAGGAAATAAAACCAGAGTAGGTGTATTTTGCTGCAAATGAATATTCACTATTAGTTGAGTATAAAAATGATGGAATGGTTTAATTACCAAAGCTTTTCTTAGAGTACATTTTGAGGGAATTTTAGGGTGGTAACTTAAAATTTCCAGTGTTGGATATGAGAAGAGAAGGCAGGACAGGAGCTTAGTTCACCCAGCAGATAGCAAGTAAGCACTATCAGATAAACCAATGGTCAGTTCCAAGGGGGTCAAATAAGAGCAACAGAGCTTACAAATGACGAAAGACTACTAATAAGCCAGGTACAGAAATGTGCTAAGCATACTCTGGGGCAACATGTCTAAAAGTGAATAATACTTTTATATTTGCCTGCATATATGCAAAATATCTCTGGAAGGACACAGAAGGAACTGATCATAGTCATCTTCTGACAGGGAAGTGATTAGCTGGGAAGAGGGAAGGAATGAAACACTTCCAGTATCTATTTGTCTGTTTCCAATTTTGAACCATTTAAATGTGTTGTCTACTCTAAATTTTAATTTATTTTAAAGTAAATTTAAAGTCCCAAATTAAAAAATGATGATGACAAAACTACATAAAATTTAATAATACCTTATATTTGTTAGCCCATCATGTGCCAGGCATTATACATGTATCACTTCATTGAATCCTTTTATAAATCTTATTTCTCAGATTTGGGGAAACTGAAGTTTGGCCTGGTTGTCTTCTTAAATTTTCTGACCCTCTGCAAAAGATATCTAGCATTTACCTTGAATATGAATCTAAAAAATTTAATTAAATATCCTGATAAACGTCATTGTACCACTTAGTATTACAATTTTTTCAAGCGTTTCTTGGTAAACATTGCATGTTAGCATATCTATAGCCTAATATTTAATTGAAACTGACTTGAAAATAGAAACATTGTGCAATGCCTAAGGCACCAGAAAGTCTGAACAGTGGGTCTGGAATCTTACGGATGATAACTGCAGAGTATGCATGTCTTCTCCTGAAGCCGCAAAGCTACCCGCAACGTGGACCCCAACTCACTCTGCCCCTGGCGTCTTCCCTCTCTGCTGCTGCGGATGAGCATCAAAGCCGAGGCCTGTGATATGGTATGCTGAAAGCCATGTGGAAATCATTTTCCTCGCTGACGCTTCAGATTGAATGTAAGCTGAGGTTCACCTTTTGAAGAATCTTTATATCATTTAGTAGGTTATTCAGTATCACACTTTGCAATAGAGAGTAGCCCGTATAAATTCTGCACATAATTCAAACATCTGATGTCTGGCTGAGAAGCCAACCAACGATGTGAGACTGAACTGGACTCGACTAGCGTTACGTTTCTAGAATCCTGCTTTATATTTTGTTGAATATCTGAAAGAAGAGTAACAAAAAAAAAACTGATCTTCAAAGGTTGTAAATAATTCCTAAAATGTCAAAACTTATAAATCTTCACATGTAATATATTTATGAATCTCTCAGTGCTTCATCTTTTGTGCTAGACGTTAATATGTTTATCTCAATTATGTCACACAGGTTTCAAAAGAAGCTCTTTTATATTAATATTATGTTTATAATTTTAATTTCCCGGTCCTCAACCTACAGTTTCAGAATTGATCCCCTTACTTTGTGCTAAATACTAATTATTTATTTTTAAAAAGACTTCATGTATTGACTTTCTATTTTGTATTCAGATTGTATCTGACTCAACAACAGTGTTTATTTTACTTGGAAAAATATTTCAGAGATAGAACTCTCTGAATAATTCCCATGTACTACTATAAAAGCTTTCTTTTACAGTATGAGCTAATACATTGCATTCCTAAACTATTCTAAAGCAATTCACATTTAGAGTTGTGCATTTCACATGTCATTAGTGTTGGTACAAAAACTATAACTTTCTAATATTAGATATTATCTCCTATAAGTACTTTTACTTTAAAAAACTATAATTTTCAAAAGTAAATTCAAATGTTCCAGATATTGAATTTTATTTGAAATACCATATTCTTTGGAATGATGATATCATGTATTTAACAAATTCTCTGTTTCTAGATTTTTAACTCTTTTATTTTGTTTTTTGAGCAAGGTAACAGTTGGCTTCTAAATTTACTCTGACACCTCTAATTTCGCTAAAACTACATACCACCTGAAAATAATCTAGCACAGGATTCTACTTCACCAAGTCCAAACGAGATGGAAACATTTAAGTATCTCTTCAGAGGAAAGGCAATGCTATCTTTAATGTGCCTCTCTCTATATGTGTCAACCTCATAGTTAAATTATATATGGTCTCATACCAAGTCCTACTCCTGGTCACACCTCTTACCCCTTTGTTAACCTTTGGGATTTTATGATCTGTTAGGCATAGATACACATCTGTTCAGCAGACCTAAATCATACCTAGCCACCTGCCTAAGTATTTCAAAGGTTACTAGTAAAAATACCTTGAGCATATTAAACAGTGCCTAGCTGCACTGTAAGATGAACACATTTTCTATTCACCACAATCCTCATGGCCCTGTTCTCAGCAGCTCACATGGTTGACACCTGTGGCTAGTTGGTTTTCGACTTGGGTGAGGCATAACATCTCAGGTTCAAAGTATGTTGCATCATGTAATAGGAGGAGGGTGAAAATCAACCATGGGACCATATAATAAAAATTCTTTAGAAAGCATTTGTGCCCAAGTGTAAATTTAATTTGGAGTAAACTTTATGGGTCCAGGTGATATAAGAATCTCAAGATTTTTAAATGTAATGTACTTAAGTATTTAAAAATATCTTGATTTTGTCCCATTTATTTTAAAATCTTATATAAAAGGAACTTATTAATCAGTACAACTGGAAATACTATCACTTGAATTTTTTTCATTAACATTTTCTAGTTTTTTCCTTAAATGTTCCACCTGAACAATTTGAATTTATGTTAAAAAATAAAAAATACCCTCAATAATTAATAAATCTGGATTTAATGAAAGGGCACAGCTAATAGAAGTTCATCTTTAACTAGAAAAAGTCTTGATGTCTGTCAAAGGGTATGGAAATAAGAAATTAAGCTATAGCTAAAATTAATTAACTTTTTTCCTATGGCAAGCTACTGGATTTAGAAACAGTAAAAAGCCAGAATGTAATATTTATGCTATAATTGATGAGTTCATATTATTATATAATGGAGAGAAATAGTATTCAAATCACTCATGAAGCTGAACTGGGTTTTACTTAAAGAAAAAATGGACCAATAGCTGTAAGCTAAGCTTGGGATTGCGTTGTTTTTGGAAAAGAGTAGTCCAGATAGCCTTTGTTAACTTTTTGGCCACCTTGTAAGAGGTATAGAAAAAGACATCAGGGTTTCAATTTGAACAGAGGCAAGGAAAATGCAAATAGGAGTGGCACTGTCCATTGCAATGACAAATACAGCTTTTTTGTCGTTGAAATCTTAATACAGTGGAACCTTGGTTCTTGAGCTTAATTCATTCCAGATGGCTGTTTGAGAAGCAATTTGTTCAAAAACTGAATCATTTTGTCCCTAGGTATTGGCATAAAAAGGTTGTTGGGTTGAGAACTGAAATTTGGTTCTACAACTGAGACATTATTTTCCTGTGAACCACTCGGTTGAGAGATGAATTGTTCACAATGGGAGGTGTTTCAGAACTGAGGTTTGACTGTTGTTTTGAAGGGAGTATTCTTTGTAAGCCATGAAGTTTAGAAAAAAATATGGTTTCATAAAATGCCATTGACTCCCGTTATAGAAGTTTTATGCTATCTTGATTAATAAACGACATAAATTGGATTTGAAAATGTATTGTTATTATTAGTATGCAAATATGAACTGTCTTCATTTCCTCTTTGTTGTTGTTGTTTTTTCTGGAAGAAGATTTCCAGTAGAAAATCTTTTAATGTAAATTCGTTACTAGGAGTTTACTCCGTGATATATTCAAGGGCAGATAAAAGTAGGTTGTGAGTAAGCAAAACACAGTTTATTCTTATATTATCATTTGTTAATTATTGTGTTATTTTCCATATAAACAACTGTAAATGTGCTTTAGCCCAACTTCGTATATACTTAATTTTCAATTGTCTGCAGAATCTTAGCAGATTTTGAGTATGGCTTCAACTACTAGAAAAATACCTGCTCAATGAGCATATTACACATACTTTTTAATATTTTAAATTTATAGTGCCTTTTTGTGATCTATTTTTCTAAGAATTCAGGAGAAGCCAAGAAGTTTTTTAAGTTTATTTTTGAATGCATGTGAAATCTATTAGCCACGAGCAATTTAACACTCATCACATTGTGTATATTTACAGTAAAAATAACACATAAGATTTGTGGCTAGAGACAATCCACTTAATGCCCAAAGGCTCCGAAGAATAGAAGATTTCTATTACACTGTAGGTCTATAGATGTTTTTGGTAGCCTTAATTTAATTTCATTATTTTTTAATCAATACTAATGAAAATTGTTTCAGAGTAAATAATTTTAAAATAAGATAGAAGCAAAAGATATATTAGCTACTATAAATTTTCATCAGCTACTACACTTTCCTCTAAAAAATAAGATGTGACCAAGCATAGGGGTTGATATGAGTCTACAGTGTGATTTCTCTAAAAAACAAGATTTTGGCTACTATACCTTTATATATGCACCATTATAGGTGGAAAACAAGGACACATATGGATGCAGATGTCTTCATGATGATTCTTTCCTTTTGGCTTAACGGGTGTTCTCCAGTACTGCGATTAAAATATCAGCAAGTAGGATACAATTATGTTGTCAAGGAATCAGCAGTGAACATAAGATTTGTTGTTGCTTCATTACTTCTCATAATTCTTAGTGGCTAGCCCTTCAATACAGGTGTTTGCGGTTTTCAATCACTGAGAGAATCTCTCAGCTTTTCTCCTCTATCAATCAACTTTCACTGACTTGTTGATGCAAGGAGTGCATTTGCCTCAAGCAATTGGCATAAAAGCACTTGTAATTTAGAGAGGAACATTTTATGTTGTCTCTGTTAAAACATTACAATTATAAGTTTCTGCAAAATTTATGGATGGAGAGAGGAGCCAACTTAAGGATTCCTGGTGGAAATTACTGGTGTCATGAGAGAATGGAACAGGTAATTTTGCAGTTATCAACAGTTTCAGGAAGGCGCATTTCCATTCTTGTTTACCCCTACATTTGAAATGTGAAGGCATTGTACTGCTGATGACAACTATGATATAAATTGTAATGTGAACAGCTTGTGTAACCAGTATTTCCTCAGACCACACGAGGCTAAGGATTCAACAGTGTCACAATAATAATGAAAAGAGTTTAACCCCAACTGCAGGACTGTGAGAATTATAGGTTCTTTCAGATGCCTTCTGGCTCTTTTCTAAGGATTTCCTGTTAGGAAGGGGTCGCAAAGTACTCCCACAGGTAACTGTTTAGGATTCCATAAAATATATAGTTATAATTTAAGTGTATTCCTCCTCTTCCAAGACTCAGATACAAATTCATGGGAGATGAATTTAAGGTTCACTTAATGACACACTGTTCAGGAGTTTTTTCTTTCTCTTCCATAACTTACCAGATGTTTTGTATTCTCCCCTCCCCTGGAAGTGTTCTTTCATCAAGTGTCTCAGTTCCACACATGCTGGTCCATGTTGCTGGCCCTTTAGGTTTGCTGTTGCAGGGCTCCAGATGTTAAAAAGTTTTATTGTGGTAAAAATATACATAAAACCTACGTCTTAAACCATTTCAAGTGTATAGTTCAGGGGCGTTAAATACATTTACATTGTTGTGCAACCATTACCACTATCCATTTCTAGAATTTTTCAACATCTCAAACTGAGACTTTGTACCCAATAAATAATAATTCCCCATTCCCACCGCCTAACCCCAGCACCTTTCTACTTCCTGTTTGTATGAATTTGATTACTCCAGGTAGCTCATATAAGTGGAATACTACAAAATTTGTCCTATTGTATCTTGCCTGTTTCACTTAGCATAATGTCTTCAAGGTTCATCCCTGTTGTTATATATATCAGAATTTCATTCTCTTGTAATACTGAGTAAAAATCTAATATATACATATAAATATATTTCTCTATATAATAAATCTAATATACATAATATAAATTATCTAATATTTATATAATATTATATATATATATTTATCACACTTTGTTTATCCATTCACTTGTCATTGAACATTTGGGTTGTTTTTGCAGTTTAGCTCTCATGAACAATGCTGTTATGAACATCAAGAGAGGAAAAGGGAGGGAGAGAGAGAAACACTGATGTTAGAGAGAAACACTGATTGGCTGCCTCTCATACTCTTGTATGCTCTCCAACCTGGAACTGAACCCACACAACTTACCGTGTTCCCTGACCAGGAATCGAACTCGTGACCTTTTCGTTTACAGGAAGATGCTCCAACCAATGGAGCCACCCTGGCCAGGCTGTTTAATTTTTTGAAGAACTGGTATACTTTTTTCTCTAGTGTATGTACCACGTTATATTCCCACCAGCAAAGCAAAAGTGTTCCAATGCTTCCACATCCTGACCGATACTTCTTTTCTGGTTTTTGATAGTAGCCATAGTAACAGGTATGAAGTGGTATTTCATTATGGCTTTGATTTGCATTTCCCTAATGATTAGTGATAAGCATTTTTTCATGTGTTTATCTGGTCATCTGATTGCTATTTTAAGGTCATGCTATCACAATATAAATTTAGCATGTGCAGAAAGCCATAGATTTAGCTATTGAACTGAAGACCAAGATAACAAGTGCCTGGTTCTTAAATTGAAATTCACTTCTAACAAATTCTGGGAATCTTTTGAGGTAGCTAGTGCTACCCTAACATACACTGAAGTTGTTACCTTGGAGAAAGAGCAGCCATACACAAAAACTAATACATGAGCCATAGGCTTAGTGGTCAAGTAACAAAAGGCAAAGAAATAGAATCCTACACTGGCAAACTGTAGATTTATCATATGCAAAAGGCAAACGTTTTGTAAAATTATTTTCTGTGATAGTAAGAATGGAACTAGCAGATTTTGAGCTTACTAGGAATAACTTTATATGACTTTTTTACTTGAAAAATGAAAGATCAAGTCCAGGGTGCTACTATTATGACAGAGTCTCAGGGCATGATCAGTTCAAGAATGTGGCTGACACAACCTTTGTTAGACCTCTGAAAGAACTAAGGTAGTACATCGTAGATCCTTTGATTTGGACCAAAGCAGTCCTGTGAAGATTAGGTGAATGGTTTAAAGGAACTTGATATACCTAAAACCTTAGTAAATAAACCTAGAAGAAAAGATATGGATTAAGAAAACTTGTGGTTTATGGGATTAACTTCAATCAAAGACATACAATACCTGCAGAATTTTTGAGAGAGCTCTATTTGCAAAACAATTACTTCAGAATTCGATATAAAAATGTCTTTAGGACTCTATACAGGCACAAAGTGGGCTTAGAAAGCTGCTCAACCACCAAGACTATGTTTTTCAATATAACCCAGGCACATGAAGTAAAAGAAGGATATTTTCTGCAGAAAAGCCAAACCCTGGAGAAAAATCGACTGGGGAACCACTCTCAGGGGGTAGATCAGGGGTCTGATGAAGGGAGACACCCTATCCACAAGTAGGGCAACCTTGTAACATTTGGCCTCCAGAATTTTAGAAGAAAATTCTGTGGAACAGAGGCCTGTGCAACAGTAGCTACTATGTGACTCTCGTTTTCTTGCTTTTTAAATGGGAGTGTTTATTGCGAGTATCCTCCTGTACCAATGATGTGTGGAGGACAGTTTACTTGTATTTTAGGTCATAGGTCTTCAGATCAAAAGGATGCTTTTCTGGATCTAAGGTAGATGATAAGATCCTAGGCTTCAAGTCTGATATTGCGATTGGATGAGAATTTGGGAATTGTTACAGGATAAGTGAATTTTGCGTGGTCGATTGGATATTCTTCCCCCAATTCTCTACTTTTCTTCTGCCATAGGATCTTTCAAGTCAAAGAGATGCCACTTGATCTCACCTTTAACAGGAACCTAAGCAACAAAACAAACAAGCAAGCAAAATATAACCAAAGACATTGAAATAGAAAACAGGCTGACAGTAACCAGAGGGGAGAGGGGAGGGAATTTCAGGGGAAAAGGGGAAGGGGTCACAGGAACAAATATAAAGGACACGTGGACAAAAAGTAAGGGGGGGTGGAAATGGGAGGGAGGTGAGGAACATGGGGAGGGGGGGTTGGGATGGGAGTAAAAGACAGAAAACTGTACTTGAACAACAACTAAAATTTAAAAAATATATATATAAAAGTAAAAAAAGAAATAATTGATAAAGGACTTATATAAAATATACAAAGAACTCTTAAAAGTTAGTAAGTGAACAAATAACTTCAATAGAACATGAGAAAAAAAAAGAGATGCCACTAATATTGGGCATGGCCACATAGCCATCTTTGGCTAAAGAAATTTTGGTAAGATATGATGCAAGCAGTGATCCTTAAAGTATGTGCAGGCCTTGGCTTTCCCTTTTGTACTTCATTGTCACATCACAGTATGAGCATGCTCCAGGAACTGCTGGTCTAAAGGCATTTAGAGGCTTATGGGTTGAATGAACCCCAACCTGAAGCCTAAACCCAAGCCGAGCTGATATGTAACCTGACACGAAGCCACCCTATTGAAATGACAAATCTGTAAGAAAAATAAATATTCTTTGTTGTTAGCCACTGAGATTTTGCAGTACTTTGTTTCACACTATTATTATGGTACTACTTGACTAATAAAAAGATAATTAAAATAAATGTTCAATATGCAAGAGGTTTCTTCTTTTCAATTTCATCTCAAAATTGCTAATAATGAAAAGAAAATCACTGAAAGCAACCTAATTACTTTTGGTATCTTGGTTATATTCTTCTTGAAAACCAATTTTCCATTTCTCCACCCACTCCAAAGACTTATTTTATTTTAATATATTAAATGTAATTCTTGCAATCTAGTTTCCTTACATTTATTTAGAGTTAATATAAAACATAAATTGTATTATATTGCTCAAAGAGTACAAACTTCCAGCTATAATTTGAGTGAATTTTGGGGATCTAAAGTGCTACATAGTTTACTTTTCATAAATTATAATTGACTTCCATTTCTTATAATTTTTCATGAAAATATTGCATTTTGAGATCTATAAAGTTGACATGCATAAATCACTTTCTGTGGCTCTGAGTATTGCAGTAGTATTCCAGCACTACTGTAATCAAGATGTAACAATCTTGAAGACCTATGGCCTATAAAATCAAGATGTAACAATCTTGATTTTCCTGTTCCCCTAGTTACGGCTCCCAAATGATCCTCTTTCACAAACAACGTTAGGATGAAAGTTCTTGCCTAAATTTCCATATATACATGCATGAAAATTTCTTTATGTTACATATCTGAGGTTGAATATGCTTGGATATCCTGAATTCTGGTAAATTTTTCTACAGAATGACTTTGAGTTTACAATAATGCCTTTATTAACATAAACCTATGTGATTACTTGTGAACTTATATCACTTCTTTTTTCTTTCCTATTGCATTTAATGTATTTCATCTGATATTCCAGGGCAAACTTGAAAACAGATAAAATGAAATAGAAACGCACCTGGTTCTGAACTCTGCTCCTCTTTGTTGTTAGCTGAAGTTCCTCTGAAAACTCTTTGGTCACCCTAATGGTTTTCCCCAGTGTTGCGGATGTTTAGCATGAGACTGAGATCCACTAATCTCACTCTCTCTATGGCATCTTCAGACTTGGGATTTAATGCCATTTTCTATAAACCCAAAGTATCCTTAATTATTTAACCTCTATCAGCTTGTTATATTAGAGCTCTCTGATGCTTCAATAATAATTTATTTAGAAAAAGAATACATCCAATATCAAGTAATATATTTCAACTTTGTTATAGGCTGACTGTGTGAATCTTCCCCAGAATTCTTGTGTTTAAACCCTAACTCCCCAATGTATTTGGGTATGGGGCCTTTGCTGGTAATTAGGTTTGGATAAACTCATGAGGGTGAGGCCCCCATGATGGAATTAGTGTCATAAGAAGAGGAAGATATGGGAATGAAAATTGGTGAAGCTTCCGTGTAAAACAGGGTGGAGGCTTCTCAAAAAATTAAAAATAGAACTACCATGTAATCCAATCATCTCCCTTCTGGGCATGATATATCAAAATAAAAGGAAGAGAAGATAAAGGAGAGATATCCGCACTCCCTGCTGATTGCAGCAGTGTTTGCAATAGCCAAACACAAATGCAATCTAAGTGTCCATCAGTGAATGAATAAAGAAGCCGTTATGTATACAATGGAATATTATTCATTGATGAGAAAGAAAGAAAGAAATCATGCTGTTTGTGACTATGTAGACAGACTGTGACAAATACTGATAGTATCACTTACATGTGGAATGAAAAAGGGTGAGCTCATTGAAAGAAAGACTAGAATAGTGGTTTCCAGGGGCTGGGAGTTGAGGAAAAGGGGAGATATTGCTCAAAGGGTACAAACTTCCAGCTATAAGATGAGTGAAATTTGGGAATCTAAAGTACCACATAGTGATTTTAGTCATCAATACTTTAGTATAGAATCAAAAGTTGCTAAGAGAGTAGATCTTAAATGTTCTCACCATGAAAGGGTAATGGTGATTTATGGGACATGATGCAGGGGATAGTGCAACACTCTTGTGTGAACATTTTGCAATGTGACAAATCAACACATTGTACACACA
Source organism: Carollia perspicillata (assembly GCA_004027735.1). Lineage (NCBI taxonomy): Eukaryota > Metazoa > Chordata > Mammalia > Chiroptera > Phyllostomidae > Carollia > Carollia perspicillata. The sequence goes on along the minus strand of PVKM010007938.1, from coordinate 28,306 downwards.
TTGAACTTGCACAATAATATGTAACATTGTGCCAAACTTACACAATGTTTTATGTTATTATATTCCAATAAAGCTAAAGAGAGACTAGAGCTCCCTCTCTCCTCCACATGAGGACTCAATGAGAAGGCAGCTGCTTGCAAACCAGGAAGAGGTTACCAGGAGCTAACCTGGCAGGTTTGTAACTCTTGTCAGTACCTCTCTTGAATTATTGCTGGTATTCCTCTCCAACCCTAAGCATAGCACTGAGGCAAAATTCTCACTTCGTTCCAAATTAAGGTAGAAGGGCAACCATATTTTTGCCTTATAACATTATTTTCACCATTTAAGAGCATAATGAAACAAGTAACCTAAAATAAAAGTTCTTCCTTAGGTAAACATTTTTAAATTTAAGAATATTTTCAGTATTATGTATTATCACCATACAGAAATAAAATTTTTCTAAACAACTTAAAAAGCAAATTTCATAATTCAAGGGGTTTAATTTTAAATTTATAGGTAATTAAATTCAGTATATAAACTTACATAATAATATTAAATTCTTAACAGTAAGTTATTTCTCTTTCTACAAAGTCATAAGTAGAGGGAAAGAATTTGAATTATGTTCAAATCAGGAAGAAATAAAAAGTAACTTCTTTTAAAAGGGAGAGGGTTCTTTCCCATCTATTTTCTATTTGAAAACTCAAACCAGTGGAGGACTCATAGTTATAGAATATAAATATTGTTAGTAAATCCAAGTGACAAACTGAATACCACACAGCCAAAGAAGGTAGTTTGTTTGGAGGATTACCATAGTTGTCACTTAGTTTTTTGTTGGTATGTTCACAGTGTCAGTTAGGTCAAGGCTCTATTGATACCATTGGAAACAAAACACATTGATAGTTGTGTAAGCATAAATATTCTAAAATTGAAGATGAAACATTTTTCCTTGTGTTAAAGGAAAATCTTTCAGATGGTGTGTTTTTAATCCCAGAATCAATGGAACAGTTTAGCAGGGGATACACATTTTTATATTCTGGTGAGAAAAATATATGTAGATTTGATGAAATTTTACAGATGGCAGATTTTGTTCATTTCACAATATACTTTAAACCATTATTTTAAAACATATGGCTTATCGGAGAAGAAAAAATCAAAATTTTAGAAACTATATGGCTATAAATATTTTTCCTTCTGTTGACATATTTCCTGTCTACATTTAAAATATTTCCATTTCTTTTTTTAAAATATAACTTAGCTTTTAAAACAAAATTTCAATGGCCATTATTGTAGTTTACTTGCCTGAGAATCAAATATATTCCAAGAATTAAATATATTCAATAAAATAAGAATAAGTAGCTGCTCAGTAGTAAAAATATTTCTAGAAAATATTCTCATTTTGTTCATTACTGATATGAGTGCTGCACTTTGTGAAGTAAGACTCAAGAGTAGTGAGTGTCCTTCAATGGAGCAAAAGGTGCCAATGCTGTAACTACACAGAAACTTCATTTCTTTACTATGACTTTTTCTTCTTTCTTCCCTTTTGATTCAAACCGGCCTCATCAGCACCCTGACTCACCCGCCTCTCCCTTCTTGACCCCTCCCTTCATCATTAAGACCTCACTACAAGGAGGTTCTGTGCAGCATCAAATAATATTAGAAACAAAGCCTCGGGTCTGGTGACTCCAGAAACAGCTTGGGTCAAACTAAAGATAACTAGAAACTAGGCTTCAATTGTGTTCAAACTCCATGTGCAGAAAAGTGGACTGACGAAGGGACTTTATGGCTGACGTCAGGACCAGGTGCGCTGATCAGTTACCCCCAACCTAGCACCAGCCAATCAGCAGAGACCAGGACCCTGACCAAGACTCAACTCCTTTAGTCAAAATGATTAATGATTTTCCCCCTATATAATACATTTGCTGGAAGCCATCTGGGAGCCAGGTCTTTGAGCATTAACTCACCTGTCTCTGGCATGGGCCACTTCTGAAAAAAATAAACCCTTTCTTTTTTTGCTTCAAGCTCCTGTTAGTGTCTTGTTGGCACCGGTAAATGGACCCCTTTAGTCTGCTAAAAACCCCTTATATGCACTGGAAAACGGATGCCTTTGCTCCGGTAACAACACTCAGCACTTTATTACCAATTTAGAAATTCACATGAACTTTGCTTGTTGTGAAAACATTCAAGGAAGGAATCTTAATCAAAGAATGACTTTTTAAAAAATGTCAATCACCCACTTTATAAATTGTGTATGTGGGGGGCACAGAATAGGACGTTTAGAACAAAAAACATACAAATAATCAGTAAGAGTTAAAACAAGTTTTCATGGACTTTAATTCCCACATATTTAGCAAGCATTTAATTTAATCAGCATTATAAAAGTCTATGTAAATTTCTTGGACACTGAGAAAGGAAGAATGAGATTTTATTTAAGGTAGAGAGAATCAATTTAGTTGGTACAGTTTGAGAAAAACTGGGCTTCATTCAAATCAATTTTCCCCAGGCTAAAATAAAAACCCTCTTTCTCTTACAGACTATTATGCCAAATTCTTTGACTTTTATGTCCATTGTGAGACTATTTTTGACATAAGTAGATACTAAAACAATATCATTTGAATCTATTTAGTGTGCAAAAAAAGGCTATAGAAATTACAGAAGAAAAAAACTATTGAGACACAAATTAGTTTATAAGAAAACATGAAAAGAACACTTCATCCTGTTGAATATTTTATCTTTAAATCTCTTTATAAAATTATTAAATTAACTTTATTTTTAAAGGAGTTATAAAAAGCCTATAAACTTTTTATTCCAAAGGCATGTATGAATATTTGTCAGTGCATCTTACTAGCAAACCAAAGTTAATTTTGAAACAAGAACATTTATTACGCTTGTGTATATATTCTGACATCAAAACCTCTCTGTAATATATATAGGTAGTAGGTTTACAGATTATGAAGTTTTATATTTTCTTTAGGAATAAGCGTTTACTTAGAATTTTCACTTAATAAAGAACATTTTTTCTTTACAGGCTTACTTTAGATTGGACTGAAAGTTGCAGCTATGTGGGAGCTGGAATTAAACATAGAGTTCAACATAAATAAAGTTTTATTTGTAGCATTTGACAGTCATCTTCTCCTTACCTTTCCCACAGGGTGGAAGATTAGTTTGGAAGACAGGACACACAGCATGAGACAAAAGTGGGTGTACAGTTATAATACAATTAAGTAATACAATGATTAATAAATAATAATACAAAAATAAACTCTAGTTTGCATACTCAAACTGTAAACCTACTTTTGCTTCACCCTGTATATGAGTTATGATTACTCAGATGTTGAAGACTGTAGATAATAATCATTAACTTTGGGATTCCGCTCCATTGGAGGGTGAGAGAAAGCACCTGGATTAGATCCAGATTTTGCTCTCAAGGATGAATTTCATTGTGCATCATTCACCATGGCTACTATTCATTTTCTAGAAGCTTCTCTTTTACTTATTATACTCCATAGGAACACCTGAAGTAGGATTTTGAGAGTATTTCTTCTGGGTTCTGTAAGGACATCACTAGAAGTGTCCATGTCCTATAAATTTGGGCACCAATGTTTGTTTAAGTTTCAAGTAATCAAATGACTTTGAAATCCAAGTCTGTTTTTTTATTGGAATAAATTTTACTAAAAAATTCTCCAGGCTTTTGGTCTGTTTGTTTCTCTTAAGTAACCATACCAAAAGTTCTTCATTAGAACTAACTCTCAAGCATAAGGTATTTGTTTGCTTCATCTCTCCCATGACTCTCTCAACTTAATGCTGACTGCTCTGTAGCTGTCTGAAACAACAGGCTTATGTGGAAGGGGAATCTCCACACTACCTGAAATTCTGATTGCATACTGGCCAGTGTTTTGACTCTCATGAAGTAACATCACATACAGATAGCAACAACCCCTTCATGCTATCAATGTTATTTCTCAAAACTTGCCCAGTGGCAGAAGTTCTTTGGGTACATTTTTTGACTTTCAACTTACCACAGATAATTGTCAAATATTTTGCTACTATATAATGTGGATTACCATTTTCTTAGCCTTTTATTGTAGTTGCTTCAAAACTATTACCCATTTGTGAAGCCAGCCATTGGCACATATTTGGGTTTTGTTTATGATACCATTCCACTCTTGGTACTTTTTAAAACTGGTCAGCAAACACTGAAATAATTTTCCACAGGAAACCACCCTAAAAATCACTGGCTTATAATAAGCATTTATTTATTGCTTATAGTTCTGCAGATTAACTATCCACTAGGTTCCAGCTCAAGGCTGCAGGTTGGGTCAGGCGTTTCATGTGTTTCTATATATTTTTGGACAAGTAACTACTCAGGACATACTATTTTCATAACGCAAGGGGCCAAACCATAGGAGCCAAACCCTTTGAACTTATTTAAGGTTATTTTTTTAAGTCATGCTCCCTAATATTCAGTTCTCCAAAGTAAGTTCAATGGGCACAGCACAACATCAATAAAATGAAAGTACTCTACCCACTCTAATTCACGGCAAAGTCATGTGGATGAATGAAGTAGTAAAGACTTAAGACAAACAGTCCAATCTACATCTATGTATGTCTGTCTATCTATCTATCATCTATCTATCTATCTATCTATCTATCTATCTATCTATCTATCTATCTATCTATCTATCCATCTATCATCTATCACCTATCTTGCCTCTGTCTCTTTGGTGTGTGTATAAAAAGCAATAGAGCTACCCCTTAATTCGAAACAAGATAGTGTGATTTAAAAATTAAACACTCATTGTAAACAAAGAAGCAGAATAGAAACGACTCATAGAGACAGAGAACATTTTGATGGTTGCCAGACAGGAGTGGGGTTGAGAAGTGGGTGAGAGGGGTGAAAGGATTAACAAATTGGTTGTTGCAGTATAGTCATGGAGCTGGAAAGTGCAGCACAGGGAATCTAGGAAAAATATTTCAGTAAGCATGTGTGATGTCACATGGGTATTAGATTTATTGGAATGATCATTTAGTAAATTATATAATGTCTACTTACTGGGTTGTACACCTAAAACTAATTTAACAGTGTATCTCAACCATAATTAAAACATGAAAAAATACTTAAACTGAATAAAAATCAGCTATATTTGAAGTGGATGATTACAAATCATCCTCAATGAAATTATTTTTTAAAAATTACTCAAATGTGATATATGAAAAGTCTATTATTTTATAGCTCATATGAATAAAAAGAAATGGTCTCTTAGGAAATTAAGCTACGAGCTTAACAACTCTTTGAACAGATAACGCAAGTGAAATTATTACACTTCTTTATAGAATAACTTGCAGCTAATTTTTAAAATAAAAAGAACAATTATATACTTGTTCTAAATTATCTTTTAAAGTGTAAATTTATATTTTAAAAGGTATGTCTATGACAAATTGAACCAAGGATTTTTCTAGGATTTTAGTTGAAATTCATACTTCCAATCTAATGAGTGTGAATCAATATAGAAACATTTCTTAGCTATGGACATTTTTTGTTAATTTCTTAATTGAAAATATCAACAAAATAGTAAGTGCCATTTTTCAGTCTAAAAAAACCCACTCATCTATTGGTCATGTTTAATAACTTTGTGCCCCTCTATATACATGATAGTATACACACATTTATAATTAAATTGTATATTATATATACATTATATATTATGCATGCAAATATAGTTTTTATAAAATCACTTTTACTGGCAAACTCCTGAAAAAGCAAAGCTTTAACTGAAATCTTTGGATAACTGCCTGGAGAGTCATTTGTTCACTCATTATTTTATAAAACATTTAATGATCTTGCTATATGGTAGACGTGACAGTAATAAGTGTGATAGAAGTTCATAACTGTGTTCCATTTTTCTCTTGGTCTGCCATATTTATTTATAGGAGTTCCTTATATAGAGGAGTAATTATCTTTTTGTTTATGAGGTATTGCAACTAACTTTATCCTTTATCATATGCATTTGCTTAGATGAAGTATTTGATTTTTATGTAATTGAATTCATCAGTCATAGTTTATCAATTATTAATTCTGAATTTTAGTCACAGGAAAACTGTATCTTTGAGAATTTGAATAAATTGTACCTCTATGTGAAATCTTGAATGTATTATTTTAGAGTCTCTAAGGAAGATGACTGTGGCATAAAAGCAAAATAAAACAAAATAAACAAATGCCAAAAGAAATATATCCTTTTGAATTTGTGACTTACAGAAGCAAACAAGAAAAAATGAAAATGTGGAATTATAAAATAATTTGTTATTTTCATACATGAAACATCAATATTCTATAGAAATCTAGGTGAGAAGTATGTTTCTCATTTAATTTCTAATCATAGGCAAATTTTAGAAGTGAGCAGACTTATCTTAAACTTTCAGTTGTAAAATGAACCACGTTTTTATGAATAAAAAGAACAGGATGCATAGTCACTTTCATGGAACATATAGAAAACTTTTTCTTGGATGTGATTTGCCACAGCAAAGCAATTTTGAAATCTGAATCTGTTACACTAAGCAAAGATTTTCCTGATGCTGCATCCAGCTTCACCAGGCACCCAGGTGTTAAGCATTCTTCACAGTATAAAGCAGTTGACAAGGTGAAGTTAACCAGACCTTTAGTAGGAGTCAAAATGTGCTTTTCAGCCAAGACAATAAGTGTACTGTCTACATGAGTGACAACCTAAGGCATCAGGGGTAGGTAGCCAAAGTGCTCTGGAGTGCCAGATAAGGTTTGTTTTTGTTTAGGGTTGTGAGTGTGCATGCTTGTGCAGAGGGAGTGAGGATGCTTATATGTTTAAATAAGAGAAATATATCATTTTATCTAAAGTTTTGCTGAAAATGTGACACGTGTGAGGAAGCACATTCTTGTTTCTGACAGTAGCTTGCTTTGCTGTATTCAATGCACATTCCTTCTGTTCATTAGGAAGCTATAAATAGATCAGTTTATATAGAGAATAACACATAGTTATTTCACTCTAAACATTTAAAAAAATATTTACTTTAATTGTCTCCCTTGGCCTGTTGTAGCCATGGAGGTGTTCAAAGATCCCGTGCTAATGTAGCAGCAATTCTGTGCCAGTTATGCCATTAAGATATTCGAGATGCTGCACTATCAAATACTTGGCTGGTTGAGAGCCTTGAGAATTCGGAAAAATAATTTCAGTAACCAAACATTTATGATTTTATAGTGGAAAAGATAAAGATTGTTTAATGTCAAGAAATGCAAGAAAGAACATCTGAGCAAGATCAGGCATATTTTTATTGAATTCACCCCCTAATTCATATTATTAAACTCTTGAGATTACTTTAATCTCATAAATCATTACATCACTCCCAGTCCATCTCTGTCCGCCCTTTCCAAATATTTCTGAACACACTTCTCGTTCCCTCTCTAGCGTTTGCATGCATGTTGAGCAACGGAATGCCAGTTCTTGAATCCAGTCTGACCATATTGTTGATATTTAGGGGAAAAGAGGAAAGAAAAAGTAAGTGGGAAAATATCTTTGTAATAAGTCCTTTGATATTTTGATAATCTTTCATGGGTGAAAAAAATCACATTCTCAGGCTACCACATATTTAAAAGCTAACGCACAGTATTATGGTAGGTTTGAAATTCAGATACAGTAAAACTTCACCTTAACATGGCTGAACATCACATCGATTCAGAAATAACTCTTACAAAATTGAGCTACTCTTTCCTTAGTTAAAATGAGATAAATACATTTTATACACAAAACAGTATATATAATTATCATTACTGGCTTCCAATGTTTAGATATGAGTCCTGCTTCACTAGACTATTATATACTGAATTCATATAAAAGTATACCATATTATTATTATTATTGAAAAATAATATTTATACATATTGTGAACACTTTCAAACAATTGTTTTATATCAAAATAAATAGGGGTTGTAGTTAAGAAAATACAGTATTTATATTTGCTATGCTAGTGTTGATTATTATTATAAAATAAAACAATTATAATAAAATAATTTCAGCGCCAGGATTTTATCTGACCACAATTCAACAATCCCAAATATATTTATGTTACTACCTCTTCTGCTGACAACTTTGTGATAATCTTATAGTAAGATAATGCAAGTCAAAGTGTGATTTACATGTTGATACATCTTTTTAGATATCTGGAAGTTAATATTTGCTAAAAAGTATAAAATAATTTTAATACACCTTCCATAGAAACTAAGGAGGATATATATGTTCAGTTTTTAGAAAAGAAAATAGATAATTAGGGTAGAGTGGGGAGCATCCCTTTAAATACTGTATTCCCATGTAATGACTTCATGAAGTAGACTAAGTGCAATTTTGTGAGATAATCTCTCTAAATCTGTTGTCTACACCCTGTTTATTCCTTGGAAAGTATGAAAATTAAGTATTAGAAATCTCTGTAACTCTACTCAATCTGATAATCACTTTGTGAAAGACATGGCAGCTCAGAAAAGACCATTTTTTTGGCCATTCTGTCTAATAAATAGAAAGACTAACAACGGGTGAAATATAAAGCCTTCACCAAAGCATTTAAATTATCACTTGTTATTTTTTTAAAGATTGAACTCAAACATCACTGTATGTGAGATTTAAAAGGTATACTTTTTTATATGAGAATATTATTTCTGCCTAAAGAAATAACAACCCATACTTTTTAGAAGACCAGGATGTGTCTGTGCGTAATGCCATTGAAGCAGAAAGTCAATAATTGTCTTTTTTTTTTCCACTTTGGGCACAAAATGGCATTTTTCCAATCTTAGCTCTAAATCTTATAGGAAAAAATGGCAGTACCAAATCTCATGATTTAAATGGATGTGATTATTCAGGACAGATAAAACCCCCAGTAATTACTACATTCTAATATCTCAAAATCTTATTCCAACATAACTACTGGTATAGAGGAGATTTGGGGCCACTTCATCACCAAACTTGCTGGCCCTCCAAATGAATTTTTACCCTTTTATTCTTAGGTGAGACACTTAAACCCATTCTTCAACAAGGTGCATTATTAAGATAAGACCCTTGAGTTCTTTCGAATAGCAGAAATTTTCTGAGACAGCACCTGATCTTACCACCTCATTTTTAATTTTATTTTTGCCTATTTCTTTCTTTAAAAATGATTTTATTTATTTACTTTTAGAGAGAGAAGGAGGGAGGGAGAAAGAGAGATAGAGAAACATCAGCATGGGAGGATACATTTATTGGTTGCCTCCCACACATCCTCAACTGGGGACCTGGCCTGCAACCCAGGCATGTGCCCTGACTGGGAATTGAACCAGTGACCTTTCAATTTGCAGACTGGTACTCAATCCACTGAGCCACACCACCCAGGATTCTTGCCTATTTCTTAATTTGAGAATAAGTTTCTGGGGATAAGATTTAATTTTTTTAAATTTAATCTTTATTATATATTTTCTATTATAAATTAGTTCCCTTATAACCTCCTCCCCCAAGAAATCATCATACACCTGTCCATATCCATGAGTCCTTTTGCCTTTTTGCTCAGTCCCTCCACTCCCTAATCCACACCCCCCCACAACACTAGCTGTCATCTGTTCTCCATCCATGAGTCTGTCTCTCTTTTGCTTGTTAGATCAGTGTGTTCGTTAGATTCCACATACAAAGATTTAGATTTTTGAACACATTAATTCCTGGTTCCTATATACTATGTCCTCTAAATCATGTTCAAAAAGAGAACTAATTTTCCTTTAAGGCATTTTTTCTCTTCCATATTATGTTATAAAATATCTAGAAGCAGCAAAGTAGAACTTCCAACATTCAGTGTTGAAATCTCAATTAGCCACAAGATCATTGTATTCCTTTTCTTGTTTTTCACATTACTACAGATAACAAATCCTGCCACTCTTCCATCAGCATATAATTGATGCCTTTTCTTCACTGTTCTTCAAGCCCTAATCAACAGTCTCCATGAGTCCCTTTCACTTCTACTTCTGCCCACTGCCTGGTGTGAAAGCTAATGTCACATATTTTATTTATTTCTCTTCATGCAACTGCTCCACTTCTAGAAACCAAATTTTGTTCATTGGTTATTGTTGCATAATGAATTGCCCCAACATTTAATGGCACACAATGACAACCATTAAAATTTGATAGAAATTCTATGGGTTGGGATTCAGGCAGGCCACAGCAGGGATGATGCATTTGTGGGGTATTTTCTAGAGTGGGACAAATGGCTGCAGACAGCTGGAACAGATTAAGTGGGGCAATAAGTTTGAAGCTCTAGATGTTTTTCCCCCTTTGAGATCTGCTGGACCTGAAATATCTGAGATAATTCATTTACTGACATGTTTGGCAGCTGGGCTTGGGTGACTACTTCCCCATATGACCTCTTTACCTGGCTAGACTAAGCATTCTCATAGCATGGTGGTCCTAGGTTTTTAAACTTTTTACTTGACTCTCATGGAAAATGACTATTCCAAGAGTCCAGTAAAACTAGCCTTGAATTCATGTGTCACTATTTATGCCACAATCTTTTTTAAAAATATGTTATTGATTTATTTTTAGAGAGAGGGGGAAAAGGATGGAGAAAAAGAAGGAAAGAAACTGATGTGTGAGAGAAACATGGATCTGCTGCCTCTCACCTGCCCCCAAATGGGGACCTGGCCCACAACCTAGGCATGTGCTCCGACTGGGAATCGAACTGGAAGCCTTTTGGTCCCCAGGCTGGTGCTCAGTCCACTGAGCCACACAAGCCAGGACCCATCCTACAATCTTTTGATCATGTAGGTTCAGGGCAGCATTGAGGGGATTACACAAGGGTATGAATGTCAAAAGGCATGGTTCATTAAGGGGCTATTTTAGAGACTATTACCACAATGCCTATTGCTCAAACAAAAGAAGTAGCCAGAGGCCATGCAGGACACAAAAAAATTATAATAGCAATTCTTGTAAGCCACAGTTTAAAATTATAATAGAATTTATGAATCTTGCTGTACTTCCACCTTTGTGTAATTTTCATATTCTCCCCTTCAGATTTCGACATGCCAATATTCATTCTACTGAGTTTTTTTTTTTTAAGATTTTGTTTATTTATTTTCAGAGAGAAGAGAAGGGAAGGAGAAAGAGAGGGAGAGAAACATCAATGTGTGATTGCCTTTCACACGCCCCCTACTGGGGACCTGGCCCACAACCCATGCATGTGTCCTGACTGGGAATCAAACCAGCAACCCTTTGGTTTTGCAGGCCCATGATCAATCTACTGAGCTACACCAGCCAGGGCTCTATTGGGATTTTTGTGACAACATCATAAAGATCTATGACAATTTTATACATACTTTTTTCCATGCCAAACTGAGATAATGTTAAGTTTTTTTTCTTTCTGAGTTTGTCTTGCAATTTTTTCTGATTGTTGTTTCCATAATTAATGATGTATACTATTGAAGAATTTTCATTCAATCCCAAGCCTTATTTATAATTGTTTATTCTTCTCTTCAAAATGTTAAATTATGATATTTCATGGAGGCCATGAATAATTACAACTGACTCAATTTGAAATAATATATTTGAAAAATCTTAGCCTACTGAAAAATTTTCTAACCTCAGGCTTAAAAAATGGCTTTTTGGACAACTATAATTGAACAATAAAAAAAGATTAAAATGGCTTTTTCATATTTGTTAACCCTGCAAAACTGTCAGTTGACCAAAACATATTCTGGGAACTCTAAAGAGATAAATATTGTCTGTATATTAAGACTTAAGTTTTAGAAAGAGTAAAATCACAGGGGACAAATTGTGTGGGACACTGATATTTTATTAGTAGAAACTCAAAATGCTCTTTGAGTATGTCATTATCAGCTGAGATATTCTGGGAACAGCATGGAACACATACTGTGACTAATGATCCTAAGGATGAGAAGTGTGGAACAGTGCATAAAATGGTATTTGAATACACAAACCTTATGTTGCCCATCAAATCTGAGCAGGAATATTGTGTCTAGGAACATGAAACAGACCACTCATTCATAGGGTCAGGGAACCGGAAAAAAGAAGATAAGATAATGAATTAAGAGGGAAAAAAGGAGGCAAAACACATAGCACAGATGGCAAATGAAGTATAAGATAAGGGGGAGAAGGGTGGCAATAATTCTCTAGTTACATGGTTTTGTTTTTCACATTTTTAAGCAAGTAAACTAGGATAGATTATTTTAATAGCCTGGTCATAGTTTATTTTCTTTTCCTTTTTTCCCCCTCTGTGTACATCAGTTCAAATTATTTCCATATTGGAATAAATGGCACTGATATAGATACAGGTGGGGGAAATGGTCCTCTGCTAGTTTTTCTATTAATTCAAAACAGAAACAATCCTTCTCCATCCACCTTCTCCTTTTCTTCTTAGGGTTTTTTAATATCTTCTTCCAGCTTTCCCCAGATTGTTGCAGCGACAGCTGCAAAACACACACTGAATAGAGCACACCCATAGGAGAAGGAGAGAAAAGTTGGGCTTTGATTGAGCAAGTGGTGTTGAATGTCTGTTTTTTGTAGTATCTGTGGACAATTGTCGCGTGATCTGATTGTGAATCCTGTAAGTGAGAGAAAGTGCATTGTCTCTTCCTCCTTTCCTCCCTTCCTTTCTTTCTCTCTTTCTTTTTGTTGAGTACTTTTTCCTATTCTTGGCTACCACTGGAGTTGGTTTCTGCAGGGCATGAGGAAGCACCCATTATGCACCATAAATGTTTTTACAGGGAGATTTCTGTTTGAGCAGAGGTTACATTTAACAAATAAATATAATCCTGGTAATTCTGTTTTTTAAGTTTTATTTCCATTAGGATCGAAGTTTAAAACTGAGTCCTGTAATCTGTTTATTCTTCCTTTAGAGCAAAAGGAGGCATGATTAAAGAGAATTTCCTTTTGATCCTTAATGTTTGACAGATAGTGAATGGTCAGGACCACACAAGATTAGCCAAAGTTGTCGGAAGTAAACTTTTAGAAGGAAAATGATTAAACTGCTTTCCTACAAATATGAATTTTTTGGAACTATTTCCTGAGAACGTTCTGCATACTTCTACAGCATTCTTCTAACATGTCCACACCTGGGAATCTATGTGTTTTGCTCAAGGCGTTTTGCTAGATAGGTATTTGAAAGGTATCAGAGAGATAAATGAAACCACCTGGAGTCTGTCGCTGCAGTGGCAATCACGGGCCTTCCCTGGGAAGGAGTTATGTTCTCTTTACTGCAGCTGTCAAGCTGCTACTTTGTTCTTTACAGCTCCTCTCAAAACAATATCCATCAAGGTGTCAATTAGGTTTTATAGGTGGCAGCAGCTCCACCTTTATGAAGAGTTGTCATTAAAAATGTGACTAATATTGATTATGCCTCTTTAAATATTTATGAGGGCAAACTATATGACCCAAATCCTGGAAGAAGACAAAACTGCTCACAAAATCAGGAAGCCCAGGAAAGCAGAGCAGAGTACCTCGACGGTGTATAAAATAATCATTTCCTCACCTCAAAATATTATAAATTAAAGAGAAATTTCAGAAGGGGAGAGGATCAATTAAGGAGAATAGAATAAAAAACGCATGAGCAGCTCTGCTGAAATTATTATCATTGTGCAGATGAAAAGTCATTTCTCCCATAAATAATTCAACAGTATTTTGAATCTACTTTTATAGTTTCTGCTCTTCAGGTTTTGAGGACTTATAAAAACACATGCAAGTACATCTTGTGAAACAGAAAACTTTGGAGAATCATGTGTTAAAGATACACATATATTTCTTCAGTGATCAGGAAAGATAACACCATGTTTGAAAGGCCTGTTTCTAACATATTGGAATCTTTCATTTTTAAAGATTAAAAGCAGCGTTTTATTATTGTTATGTTATGTTGTATATATTCATTGTAGAAAGATAGGAAACGTGAGCACAAGTAAAAAAGTAAGCTGTGTATGGTGACCACATATTTTTACTCTTAGAAACCTTTATTGATATGCTTGAAGAATTGTATCTATGATTAGGTCTACATACATGTATACATACTAGATCAGTATAAAATGAAATCAGACTGCCATGTCGTTTTGCAACATGCTAATTTTCCTTAATAATTACTATTTTTGCATATTAATGTCTATCTTAATAGATTCAGACGTCTCCTATTTTACCTAAACTATCCTTACGAGTTTGTTTAGCTCAGCCAGGATTCAATCGAGGCTCAAACATTCCATTTTTTATATTCTTTATGCCTCTTTTAATCTATGACAGTTTACTTTTGTTGTTGTTTCTTTGGCTTAGCTTTTATTTCAAATACTTGTTAAATAGATTAGACTGGCTTTCTTGCAGAATGATTTGCCTACTTAATTGGTCTGTTTCCCTGAGGTATCTTATAACATATTTTTCTATCCCCTATATTTCCTGCAAATGTGAGTGTGGATCTGAAAGCCTGATGGATTCAAGTTATACTTTTACTCTCCAGAATTATTCTAGATAACGTTGTGGGTCTCGTTATCTATCAGTTCAGGAGGCTTATACATATTATTTGCTCGAACCACCATTATAAAGGCTGAGCTTGACCACTAAATTACAGTGATGACTATCAAATGCTCTGATAACTTCAGGCTCTGTTTGGTGCTTTGGTCTTTAATTTGAAATTACATGTGCAATATTCGATAGTACATAATTGTCCAGTTCCTCATTTACTGTCTACCTAATGGTCTTAACATTGTCATTTGTATTTTGACCTTGCTGCTATTGTTTTCTATCCTGGATGGGTTTAGTCTTAATGCAATCAAATTTATCCAGCTTTTCTAATGGTACCTGCATTTTCAGTTTTATTTAGAGAGGCTTCCCTTCCTACAAAATTAGCAATGATTTTACTCTATAATTTATTTTCTCTCTTTAAATATTTAGATCTTCTACCCATTTGTAGTTTATGCTTGTGTATGGTGTGTATCAGGTTAGCATGAGGCTAACCTGATCTTTTTCTACAAACTCTAATCATCTGACCCAATGTCAGTTATTAAAACGTCCATCTTTAGCTTAGTGATTTGAAAGGCTGTCTTTAATATACACTAAAATGCCAAATATCTGTGGTTATATTTCTGGCTTTTTTGTTTCATTTCCTGTCTGTATTTTCTTGTGTCAATACTATTATTTTTGAGGATTTATAATACAGTACAATATTTGGTCAGGCTAGTTCTATCTCATTTCTTTTTAGATATATTTCTGCTGTTTTTACTTATATATATTGTTTTCCATATGAACATCAGAATCTACTTGTCTATTTCCATAAAACATACCTGTTGGTATTTTGTAGAAGTCTATGTTGAGTTCATAAATTATTAAAAAGAATGGGTATCTATATGATTTTGGTTCTTCCTATACAACAGGATGACAAAGCTCACATCCGAGTCTACTGTTGTGCCCTTCAGGAGTATGTTAAAGTTTTCTTCATATAAGAGTCATTCTTTTCAAAAGGACTAATGCCTGTTTTAAGTTTTATTATTCCCAAACCTATCATTTGGAGAGAGTACACATTTCTATAACTGAACATTAATACTTCCTCTTCTTTCAATGGGCTAGCATACTTTTTAAAAATGTCTTAATTTCTTCATTTCCTGCTGTCTCCTTTTTTTAATGTGTATTTTGTTCTAACAGATCATTGCCATTTGTTTTAAATTTATGGTATGTTTGAAAGGAGACCTTCCATTGTTACCTATGCAGACTCCTCTGTTTCTTCTTTCCTGAAAGACATCTTTATTTTAAAACGTGGCTGAGAAATGTTTTAAGTTGTCTAAACTTCATTTTGATGTTTTTAATACTTGACAGCTTAACTTGAGAATTTAATATCTTAAAAAGGATATAAATTGATTTTATTCTGAAACAAAATATCCACCATTTTTAAACCTACATGTAATTCTATAAAAAGTCAATAAGTATGTAGTGGAAAATAAACTTGCCCTTTTATTTTATCTGTTGTTTTTGGAAAATGTGGTGCTATTTCTAAAAACTGACAAACGTATTATAAAGTACAAATATGCACATATTAGTAAAAATTAAATTCTATTATGTGGCTTTTAGAAAAATTAATTGTACAAATGTTAAAATTAACCTTAATATTTGTAATATTGATCCCTTTTAGTGAATCTGAGAAAAGAAATACTATTCTGGAGACAAATTATAGATAGAGGAAGTGCTCATATTTTTAGAATTAAAGGAATTCACAAGTTGTCTACATTTCCTAGCTCTTTCTAACAATGAAGATGATATAGCCTTACTGAGTTCTGGAGAAACTAATCTATTCTAAAAGAATTGGTAAAATATGAACCAATACCAAATTAAAAATAAAACAGTAAAGCATACACTAAAATAAATTAAAACATTAAAATAGATTAGGTGTGAAATAGTGAAATATTATAGTTGCCAAATACAGAAAGAATAAAAATATATGGCTTAACTGAGAAAAAGTATAAAAGCTATTCCACCAATTATAGCACATAGCACATTAAAACAATATGAAAATTTAAAGTAATTAATAGACAAAGGAAAAATCTTTTAGCAAATATTTTTAGAAATATATAAGAAGTTTCATTTTCCCAATTAAGGAACCAATTCTTAGAAAGGTAAATGTTGCTATATAAAAAATCAATCTCATTTCAAATTAAGGATTTTAATTTAAGTTATCTGAAAATTAGTCTATATTATTTTTTACTAAAACATTTTCTGATTTAAATGTTACATATTAATAGTGCTAAATAGCATGACAAAGTTTATGCACAAATAACTAATTATATAATAGTTTTTGATGGGAGAAAACTATTTAGTACTCTTGAAAGAAGTCTACTTTATTTATTTAAGCCAATCATTAACACATTGTTGTTTTAAGTCTTTCCTTAAAATTGTGATTTGAGAAAGGGCTGTTTTATAAGTTCATCACATTATAATGAATGAGGTAGGAAAACTGACAACAGTGAATGGCTAGAGCTCAATGAATGCAATATTCTAAGCAAAAGATGGAATATATGTATAGGAGTATTAATTTATATTTTTCTTGGGTAGAGAAAGAAACACATACATTCACTCACTAGGTTTATGAAGGCATGATATTTAATATTTTTGGCCAAATTTTGTTAGCACAGGCAGTATTTTATAGCTACAGAATATTTTTTTCCAAAAGTCCCTTATACTGACTTTTAAAAAACTTTTTCAATTACTAAAACACTAAAGCATTTCTGTCAATCTTATTTTAATTATAGCTATTTTATACATTGAAAACTAAAATCAAAGATTCAGATCTGAAAACAAATTTAAAATACATCAGTACTTGAAAAAAAGGAAAATCATGATATCATCAGATTATGAAAATAGGATTATTTATATCAGAAAAAAATAAATTATATCAACTGCAGGTATTTCTTAATAATCTCTGATGAATGAGATTTGTGTATTTTGAATTTAGGTTATCTGATTTTACATGATTTTTGAGAGCTCCTACCTGATTTAAAATCAGGAATTAGTTTAAATAATTGGAAATACAATCCTTGCCATAAATTCCGGCAACTACCTAAAGCTATAAATAATGATGAACAATATTGTTATCAACATAAGGTTTTATTAATATTAGGGAAATAAAAAGGTATTATTGATTCCTTTTAAATAGAAAACTGCCAGGAAAAGAGAGGTTTGTAGATTGCAATTGCTCTTATTCTAAAGAAATCTAAATTCTTTGGGTTGCTTAGTGAAGTAAAATGTGGCTTCGATTTAAAGTGAAGAAATCCTAATATAGCTATGTCTATTAAAGCATAATAGGCATATGGAAATAGCTGGTGACTCAACCAAACTTCTATATATAATTCATTTATTGTGTTTCTGTAAAGTGCCAAGATCAAAAGCAGTCTTGATATTGGCTAATCCATGAACTATTACAGTTCTGTGAGGAGAATCCCATCATTATGTTACTTGGGACTCCTTTGTTATATTTAATGTATTAAGGCATTATCTTTTCAGATTACAATTGGTTCAGTGGCTGATATGATTAATTTTGATATTCTAGTAAGCTTTCATCCACCTACATTTTTTTTACCCGGATTATTGTCTGGGGCTATTTTAGCTGATGCTAGTCAACTATCAAAGAACAATAGATTTTCTTTGTTTAACTGATTTTATAGAGCTTCAGTGCTTACCCAATTCCTTTTAAAGGCTGCTCAGGAATCCTAGGACACTTTTATAAACAATTATGTTGTGAAATTAAGTCTCTCTAAACTAGAGTTAGGTATCCAAAATCTAGTTGAAGGAATATTGAAACATTATACTTTTAAATTAAAATGTTAAGGCTTTAAAGATATGGGCTATCACTGCTCTAAGAGTATGATTCTGAGAAATTGTATTTTCTAATAATAGTAAAAAATTAAAAGGTAAAATACAATTTTAAATAACTGTTTGACTTACTGGGGTAAAAACAGAACTGTGATTAGACTTACTAGTCTCTAAGAAGCCATTACACCAAATAAGCTTTTGTGAATATCTTAAAAAATAATTTGAAAAAAACACTTAAATCAAGATACAAAAATAAATAAATTACACAATGTGATTCATCTGTGAAAACATGTTACCACATGAAAAAATTCCCCCCAAACCTCAAGGGCTATCCACTGAGGCTGTGCTATGAGGTCAGTGGTGATGAGCTGCCCAAGTCCATTGGTCCATTTTCTTCTCTTTGGGATTGAAACCGTAGCCAAACCTCCAAACTCTCAAACCCAGGGGCTCGTAAGCACACTGGGGCTCTGCTCTTTGGGGCAGGTTAAAAAAAATGTTCTTCAAAGGGAAGGGCTGTAAAAATTTGTTTATATTTATTAGTAAGATTTTAACTGATGTTATTTGAAGAAATAAAATGATAACATAAAGCATGTATATAATACATGCATTAATATATGATAGGCTGAGGTAGTTCAATTAATCCTCTTTTGCTCTGAGTCTTGGAATCTTGCTGAAATTCAGTGTCCTTGGTAGTCTCTCAATATTCTCTCCCCTCCTCCCCACCTCACTGGTGGGAATAACTGCTCCTACAGCAGCCTCCTACCTGAGCTGCTTTTCCTCCCTCTCCAATTCTTCCCATGGCAACTGGAAGGTCCTTCAGGGAAATCTGAAAATGTATCTCTCCATTTATCACTCTGGATTAAAATTTTTTTTATTTTTTTTATTTTAATTGTTTTTCAAGTACAGTTTTCTGTCGTTTACTCCCGTTGGATTAAAATTTTTAATGGCTTCCCATCACCCTTAGATTAGAGTTGCCAGATAAATACAAGATACATGTTTTATGTGTAGTATAAGTATTGTATTATTGTAGTACTTGTTTGAGCTAAGACATTTTATAAAAGAAATTATTTGTTGTTTATCTAAAATTCCAATCTGTATGTAATTTTGTAATAAATCTGTACATTTATTTGCTAAATCTGCTTAGGCAAATATTTTTTAGTGATCTACGAAACTTATCCACTCTGGGACCTGCATTTTTTGGCTGCCATCCTTGTCTTATCATTAATTTATACCAGCCTGGACTACACTCTTTCCTTCCTCATTGGTTTGCAAACTACAGAGTGACCCTAGTAGATTGGAAAAACCAATTTAGTGGTCTCTCACTGCATTAAAAAAGAAAGAAGAAGAAAAGAAAATAATTGAAACAAAGATTACAGTGTATGTCATGTAGTAAGGAAATATTTAATAAACTCTGAAGTTATATATGTGTCGGGGGGTTGTCTGTGCTGGAGTCTGCATGTGTGTATTAGGTAACAGTAGAAAACTAATTTCTTACTTTCTATCAGAGTCAAGCATTGTGAAAGCCACTGCCTCCCTTCATTGCCTGTCTTTCATTTTTCAAAACTGCAAGTGAAACCACTTTCTTGCTTCTGGGCCTTTGCAGTTGTGTCATTGGCCTGAGATAATTTTCTCTACTGTGTTTTATTTTTTTCCTATATCTAGATCCTTGTCATTCTCTAGTTCCAAACTTAAATGACACTTTTTTATTTCCTTTTTTAAAAATTATCATTTAAGCACAGTTGTCTCCATTTTCCCCTCACGACTCCCCTCCGTCCACCCATCCCCACCTCCCACCCTTGATCCTACCCACCTCTGGCTTTGTCCATGTGTCCTTTACACATGGTCCTTGACAACTCTTCCCCTTTTTCATCTGCTATTCCTTTTCTTCTCCCTTCTGGTTACTGTCAGGTTGTTCTTTATTTCAATCTCTCTGGTTCTGTTTTGCTTGCTTGTTTGTTTTGTTGATTAGGTTCTGATTACAGCTGAGATCATATAGTACTTTTCTTTCACTGCCTGACTCACTTCGCTTAGCATAATGCTCTAAAGAGGTTTAAAACAATGGCATTGGTTGGATCTGGAGAACCTGCTTGGCCTTCCTCTGCTGCTCTGTGGCAGACCCATGTATTGAATGTAACACAATAGCATTTAATATATAACAAATATAACACTGTAATACAACTGCCCCCCCACACACACATCAATTTTATTTGAATTTAGTATCAAAGAAAAGTTGGTACTTTTCTGAGTTGGTTCTATGTAATATTTAGAGCAAGCACTGGCACCTTTTCTGAGGTATATTTTATTATCTTTCTATGTTTAACACAGTCAAATAAAATTTAGGACTAGAAATGTGCTTCCTTAACTATTTTGGTTTATCCAATTATTTGCATATTTGTTACAAGGCGTAAGTACCTCATTGTGGAAAACTGACCTTCTGTGGAGTGTTCTGTTTTTAATCCACAAGAAAGATTCTCATCTCTTAGGGTGTAATAATTGGTACAAATCTGTTTTAAGGATCAGAGAAAAACTCTTTTTGAATATGCTTACAAGGACTAAATAGCATTGATTTTATTCCAAGTGACACTAAGAAAAGCCTTTGCATAATGCCACTCTTTCCCATTTATGTTGACTTCTTAAAAATGAGCATGCTTGTCTTCCAGCCACTCACAACAGATGTGCTTAGCATAAAATATCAGTAGATTTTGCAGACTGTAGTTAAGATCTAGTAAAATAGGAATGGAAATTTGCCTTCAAGGGAGCCATCTGCTATTTTGTCCTGCAAACCTGTTTCATATTTTCCTTAGAAGTGAGGGAGAAAGACGAATGAGTTCTCAGTCATGCTTTGGTACAAGCACAGCGTCTGTTTACCAACTTAAAACAAAAATGTTTAAAATGTTGGCCCTTTTCTTAGAAACCTTCAACAAAAGGTTTTTGATTCAAAAGAGTAAAGATAATACGACCCTATTATCTTAAAAGTTCAGTTTTAAAATTTAGTTGTGTTGGTCACAGAGTTTTCAACCATTAAGCATCTCTCCTAATATGTTTTTCTAAAAGTTGCTGCTAATTTAAATAGGAATGGTAAGGTGACCTGAGAAGCTTATGAGGTTGCCTCTTCTAACTTATGACCCAGAAAGCTGTTGAACAAGCCTTTTCAACATTTATAAGCACTTTTCTAAAATATTACATTTTATAGCACATTAATATTTCTCTTATCAGCAATTGTGAGAGGTTTTCAAGTTCCTGAGAGCATCTTTGAATTTATTCCAATAGTCTGGCATATTTGTGGTAATAATTTGGAGAATATACTGGCTATTAATAGTAGCTTATGTTTCGATAGCATTTTGCAATATCTGAAGCATACATTTATTTTTTAAATGCTTAATGCTAATTTTTTCTTGAAGCTTTATAAAATGTTTTGCTTGTTCAAAAAATTTATTTTTTAAACTAGTTTTTTAAACATCTTTCCAAGACTTGGGATCTTTTTCACTAATGTTTTTAGTAGGCCTTTGTTAACTGTGATATAAAACCATAAGCTCTTTATTTAAATCTTTTAATCATTAGAAGGCACTATGTAGTTTACAAGCAGATAAAATATTCTTTCTTATAGAATGATAAGCCTTTATTTCAAGTAAAACTAATAAAGTTTTGTTTACTTATTCAAATTAATCATACTATACATTTCTAGAAATACTTTGCAGCTGTGTACGAAATTGACAACATCAATGTATACGTCATTTTTTGGTGAAACTGATTAATTTTGTATGGTGACAAACCAACTTGCATGATTATGTGGGGGTCCAGAACTGGTCACCCAAGACATGCCTCTGTGGTATTCAGATTGTTTTGAGTTAAAAACAATAAAGGTTTCAGCCTCAAGGGAAAATTCTGCCCCTCCCTTCAACTACCTAGAAGGACTTGAATTAGGGGTCTTCCTCATAATAAGAGATTATCAGCCATAACATTTTTACCTACCTAAATGGCAGGGAATTTTTTATTTACTAAACATTTGCTCTTTTTCCCTGCAATGACACTTCGAAGCACCCAAGGTGTATTACCTCATCCCTAGCTCAATAGGTCTTATGTACCTCAGTCCCCCTTTCTGTCTCTGGACTTCTCCCGCAGGTGGGGTCTCTGACTCTCTCCTGTGTGCAGGGTTCCCATACATATGCGTGTATTAAATTTGGTAATTTTCTCTTGCTAACCCATCTCATGTCTATCTGATTATCAGAGCAGTCTGAAGAATCTTGAGGTACAGGAAAGCTTTTTCCTCCCCAACAATGACAAACCAAATGCGTGTTCTATATTAATAAACAAATAAAAGATATTCTTTGATTTGCTACTACAGAATACATTTTCAAGACTAGTTACTATTTGAAAAGTTGATTCTGACTTGTAGTTGGCCAAAACACTGGATGGCAGAAGAACAACCTGACTCCTGAACACAGAACACCAGGCAATTACTGGTTTTCCCAGAACTTGACAGTTGCAGGAGGTTAAAGCCAAGCCTTGATGCTTTGCTGAATTAGTCATTCTCTTCTCTCCATATCATCATTGATGTTTCATAACATTTGAGAGTCTTGCTCACTCTTTCATGGATGAGCACAGACCTATAATCACAATAATAACTGAAAGTTCAAGAGACTGTACAATTTTTGGTGGTTATGAGTTGATGTTTCATTATAAAAATTTTATAAAAGGAAAGTGGTAAGTATTGTTTGAAAAGCTAACATTGAAACCATAAAATGTTATTTTTAAATTTTGAGATTTCATCTATAAAATGAAACATTATAATTTTTATACTCTCCCAGTACTTGGTCTGAGCTTGTATGTTATGCAACATTTTGATGGTTTTTTAGATGTCAATTTTTTGAACATTGAACATTTTAGCTTTCTTAATGTGCAAAAGTAACAAAATTCAGTAATAAGTAGCTGTTGTGATAAGTTTGTATTTCACAGCTTTACTGGAATGTACTGAAATGTGTCCTTCAGTATGTCTGGTCTTAACTATTTATCATATATGCTTGGATTTTACTTCTTATATTTTTCTTTGTGTATACAATAAAACAAATGGGAATTGTTGTCAAGGTATCTGGAAACATACACTGATAGCACCTGTATGTAAATTGTCATTTCATGCTGATGGTTGAATGGAACAAATTTATAATATATATAAATTTGGCTTGGCTCTACTAGCTCTGCAAAGGGTCCTGTCTAGTTGATATAACTATGGTGGACATGAGAATGTGTCTCTCAGCTCTTCAGCTGATTGAGAAAGTTATAGAAGCATAAGTGTCTGAGAGCCTACATGTTGTGCTCAGAAATTCACATTGCTGCTTGTGCCAACAGGCTTCCCTCAGCCTGTTCTCTGCCAGTGACTGGGCATGGCCAGGATATCTAGGCAGAAATGCATTTTCCTGGGAGATGAAAGACTCCTCTGATGAGTAATTTTGGCTTAAGAACTAATCCATCGCCTTACCTAACTTTTCATAGAACTGCACGACACTCTGAGTTGCCTCCACTAATTAACTAACCAAGAAGCTAGCTAACCATTTAACAAAAAACTAAATACAACTTTTCTCTCTTTTTTTCATTCTCTTTTTCTAGACTTACATAATGTCCTAATAGCTTCAAATCTCCCCTACCTAACCCTGCTAATTTTCTCTCACAGATTTTTCCCCTATGAATTTTTTTCTAATTTAATCCTGCTTTGGTGGCCACTTCTCAGAGGACCTGTAGTACACAATGACTAATTCTTACATGGTGAAGTCTCGAAGGATTATATACGTAACTGAATGCAGGTTTGGCTACCTACCACAATGAAAGCCAAACTCATGAGACAGGTGCCAGCAGTGATAAGGAAAGTGGTTTATTCAAATGACCTCAGCCTGAGATGTCAGGTTCCTGTCCTCAAAAAACATCTTAACATCTCAGTGCAGGGAAGGGTTTTTATCAAGAGGGAGAGAAAGCAGAACAAAGAAATCAGGGGGAGGAGTTGTGGTCATGCAAGAAGTTAGAGAATAGATGTGCAGTCAGCATTCTGGTCAGCTGTGACAAGGATCTTGGTGTTAGTGAGTCCCTGTGGTCAAGCCCACCAAGGGCCAGGAGGAATCCGAAGCAGTAGGTTTCTGTAATATGTTCAAAATAATGTTAGTGACTTATCGAGGGCATGACTAACTGGGCCTTTGTCCTAAGGCACACATCATGCTCCTAATGTGGGAAGGATGTGCATGACATTTTCCTGTAGGTTTTGATATGGATCTTTATGGTTACCTGTTTGTTCATTTGTTTGTTTTTGGTCAGAATTCCTGCAGCTTTGAGGTTAGGCCATTTCTTAGGATCACACCAGAACAGATCCATGAACAGATCCATGTAACAGTATACTAAAAAATTTGTAACATGCAAACTTTATTTTTTTCCTTTTTTTTAGAGAGAGAGCAAGGAAGGGAGAGAGAGAAACAAAACATTGATGTGAGAGAGAATCATTGATTCATCACCTCCCATACATGCCTGGATGAGGGAATCACACATGCCCAGACGGAAGGTTGAACTTGCAATCCAGGTGTGTGCCCAGACTCAGAATCAAACCTGAACCTTTTAAGTTATAGGATGACCCACCAACCAACTCAACCACACTAGCCAGGGCTAGAAGTTTTAATTTTAAGAGTGGAAAAAAGTCAGGTTACAGTAACAAAATGGGTTCAACATGCACTAAGATTAATATAGGTAGTATGACATGGTCCTTCCCTGTTCCATATAGAGCTATTATTTTATTATTTCAATAAAATGCATATTTGCTATAAAATAGCTAACAATGTCAGAATTAATTTTATAAATTCAAATAATATGGTAATAGACTGTATATTTTAAACTAAAATAAATGCTTTCTATACCTCCGTGCCTAAATATATATAGAGAAAATATAATGCTTACCTCCATTAGACATAAATTAATAATAAGAATAAATGAGTTAATGGTTTATGTGATTTTTGCAGACAGACTAGAATTATCATGAAATTAATAGGGGTTAAATATTAACATGTTATATTGAGGAGTTATATGTAATAGTATAATTCAGGATTGTAATGTTATTTTCATGTATGTATTTTTGTTCTAGAAATTGAGACTATCACTGGACTATAAATCCCTCAGTAGTCTTAATCACCTTGAGGATAGAGACTATGATTATTTTGCTTTATATTACAAGTGCCAATGAAGGCCAGATTCCAAGTGCATAGTGACCATTTTCACACCTTCCTACTCAAATTGTCCCAGGGACAGCATTATTGGTATCACCTGGGGGCTTGTTAGACCTGCAGGACTTAAGGCCCCCTACAGACTTCATTGATTCTAAACAGGCACTTTATTAAGATCTCTAAGTGGTTCACGTGGGCATTAAGGTGTGAGATGCAGTGATCCAGAAGACTTACTTACTGAGTGTTCACGCTTTCTAACTCTGTCTTCCTAAAATAACCCTGTTTGTAATCTGATAGTCTTTTCTGCCTTTGACTCAGGGAAAGCTATTAGCATCTTCATCAAGGGTTGATGAAGCCATATTGATTTAAGCTAGTGGCAGCACTATTCTCTTTGCAAATGATTTGTTTATCCATAGGCCAGTGATACAGGAAGAAAAATCTCCTGGAGGGAACATTTCTGAATAAGGTGTTTTTTATTTCAAAGGTAAAAAAAAATACCCTTTTAAAAATTTATCTGGATTCCTGCTTTAGCTTCTTTTCCACTTACCTGATAAGAAAGCCAACAGAAAGAAGGTGGGACCATGAGACAAAGAAAGAAGCAGATTCAGAGTCCTTGACCTATTTTTAGACATAGTTCTTATTATTTGAAACGAAAAAACTTATTGACCTCATTTCAATCCAATTACTTTGATACCTGTTTGAGAATTTGATAAGGGTGCTGTGGACGATGAGAAGAATCATTTTACATGAACACAAAGAAAAAAAATATCTGTGGAGATCAACTTCCCGTGGTCAACCACAGGCCCACATTTTATAAATAATGAGAAATGTGGTTCTTGGCTGACAGGAGCTTCTCCTGTATTCTGTACCAGGAAGAACCTCTCAATGGAATCGGATTCCCACATTATGCCCAGCTTGTTCACACCACCCAGTAAACAACTGCTGGGAAACCCTGGTTTCGTCTTTCTATCAACAAACTGAGACCTGCATTGTCCAATCAGAACTGAACAATTTGAATACTTCATTTATATAAAACATAAATGAGAACCTGGGTGGGAACTTTCACTATAAAAGATGGTCTCCCCTTTGTCTAGGTGGAACACAATTTAAGATGCTACCTGAATTTGTTTCTCCTGGCTGCAACTTTTCTTTGCTCAAAGAAATACTTTTGCTTCTTTATTAAATTTATATCAACTTGTTATTTATTAAATTTATATTAATCAAATTTATATTTTTAATTTTGGCTTACACTGGTCAAATTATCCAACTTAAAATTCTGTCTTCCAACTTCCAGTCAAGATGGAGGTGTAGGTAAATGCAGCTCAACCCCTCACACAACCACATCAAAATTAAAACTAAACCATTGAACAACTACCACTCAGAATCACCAGAAAGCAAGTTGAGTGGAAGTCTGATAATGATGAGATTAAAGAAGCCACATCCATGCATTTGGGTAGAAGTAGGGATGCAGAATGTGGAATGGGCTGGTCCCATACCCACATGTGGTGGATAAAAATTTGGGAGGCGTATCTCAGGAGTGAGAGGTTTCAGCCCCACACCAGGGCCCCAGCCCAGGGTTCCAGTGCCAAGAAGATAAGTCCCCATAACCTCTGCCTGTAAAAACAAGTGGGGATAGAGTCTGTGGAAGAAACTGCTGGATTCCCAATAAGTCCTTCCTAAGGGACTGACATATAGACTTATTCAAACTCACTCCCTCTGAGCTCCAGCTAGCAGGGTAGCAGCTTGAAAGGCACCAGTGGCATACTGGGAGAAACTGATATCTGGCATTAAGGCAATAGCTGGGGGACAGCATTCTTCCCTGACAGAATGGTAGACAAAGGCCATTGTTCCTTTTCTGAACCCTCCCCCCCCTTCACAGAGCCACAGAGTTGGCAGACAGGTGCTATATCTGAGACTCCATTAACATGGTTCATACTATTTGCCCCACCTTGCTGATTTTTTGAGGATCCATCCCACCCAAACTACAGGGCTACACAAGCTGTTAATAATGTTCTTCCATATAAATGACTTGTGTTGGCTCATGCTTTCTATCTTCCGAAATCCTCTCAAAGAAGCAACAGCCAAGCTCAGTGAGCCCCTAGCCCCCCATGTTCTCACCCATACTTCTTGCTAAGTAGCCCTAGGTCCAGCACTAGCAGCAGCCAGCCTAGGTTCACAGCTTGGCTTCACCAGGGAATCTTCAAGCCCAGCACAAGTAGCAGCCATCTCAGATTGCTTTGTGGCTCATGCTGGATGGCCCCAGGCAGAACACAGGTGGTAACTGATCTTGGCCTGTACCACCTTGGAAATCCTAGAGCCTTGACACACAGTGGACAGCTAGAGAACTTATCAGAGCACCCCCTCCCTGCCTCTGACAAGCTTATCCTCCACAGAGAGTGGGGGTTGGTGGTCACTGGTTACAGCCTGTCCTTGCAGCTAACTGGCCTGAGTAAATTGCTCTGATTGACCTGACAACAGCAATCAAGGCTCAACTACAAGAGGAGGGTGTATTCTGCCCAAACAAAAGGTGCACCTCATGTACCCAGCTTGGGTGATAGGGGGAGGCTGTGCCACTGGACCCTATGGTGTTACAGAAAATCAAAATGACCAGACACCGGAGGGGTTAAGAGCACGATCCTTTATTCATGCGTGGTCCCAGAGGAGTCCAACTCCAAATTCTGGGCCCCGAACCAAGGGGTTACAGGACTTATATACTTTATCTCTACGTGGCTACATGGCAGAAGCGAGATACAGAAGCAGAATGCAGAGGAATGCAGGGGTTAATTCAGATTTCTTTATTTGGTTAGTCAGCACTCT
>PVKM010007937.1:0-40204 GCA_004027735.1 Carollia perspicillata | reverse complement strand
GTACCCCTGGGCCCTCATTGTAAGCGCTGGTACAAGACAAGAGAAAAGTTACCTCCCAATTTGGCAAAGCACAGGAACAGGCTTCTGAAGTGCCCCATGGACAGCCGGCGGTGGATATTTATGAGAGACGGGCTGGACGATTTCAGAACGGGCTGCCCACCTGCTGATAATATGATCATTCGTGGCCGTAGGGAGGGCTTTCTTCCCATGATTGCTCATCGAGTTCCCCAACCTCCCCCTAGAAAGACTCAGAAAAAGCTGCCCAAAGGAGCAGAACTGCTTTCCAAGCTCTCACCAGCCCAGCAAGCACGGAAGGCTTTTGTAGAGGAGATTGAAGCCAGCCTGACCCCGCACCCCTTAGCTGGTTGTAATCTGAAGGAAAGTCTACCTTCAGACCTCTTACTAAAGGTGCTGGAACAGCTTGATCCTGACAGGAAGCTGGAGGACAAATGGGCTTATTGTGAGGCCATGAGGGACAGAAACAAGGATCCCACAAAGGTTTGTGAAAAAAACCCTGAGGAAGAGAACCCGGAACCTTCTGAACCAAGTCAACGTGGGACCTCCCAGCCAAGTCACCGTGGGATGTCCCAAACAAGTCAACCTGGGACCTCCCGGCCAAGCCACCATGGGGTGTCCCAAACAAATCAACCAGGGACCTCCCAACCAAGTCACCATGGGATGTCCCGAACAAGTCAACCGGGGACCTCCCAACCAAGTCACCATGGGATGTCCCAAACAAGTCAACCTGGGACCTCCCGGCCAAGTCACCATGGGATGTCCCGAACAAGTCAACCTGGGACCTCCCGGCCAAGTCACCATGGGGTGTCCCAAACAAATCAACCGGGGACCTCCCAACCAAGTCACCATGGGATGTCCCGAACAAGTCAACTGGGGACCTCCCGGCCAAGTTATCCTCGCACCTCCTGGTCAAGTCATCCTGGCACCACATGGACAGGTCAACCAAGACCTCCCAGCCAAGTCAACCAGGACCTCCCAGAGAGTCATGTTTAAAGAAGTTGTTTCCTAAGGAAAAGAAAAAAAAATTAAGCAGAAAGGGTATGTCCTAACCCCCTAATATGCACAGAAATGTACTGAGAGAAGTTGGTGAATTCTGCAGATGGCTTGATAGTTTTGGAGATATGGGCATTGATGAAAATTTCATCACGAAACAGTTTGAAGTTGACTACATCTGCGTACCTAACCATAATGTGGGCAAAATAAAAAAAGTAACCCAGATCCCTGTGGAACTATACTATAGCAGAGGGCTTGATGACAATGAGAAGGGAGAATTTGCCCTACAGGAAAGGGACTGGGAGAGGAAACTCAGGAAAACCCCCGATCCTTATAAACCCAAGCAGGAGAAGAAAAGGTACGGAGCTTGGTATCTGAACCCCAAGACCTGGAAAAAGCTAATAAATGATGAACCTTGGATTGACCCCAAAGTCTTAAAAGAACAGGAATATCAGAGTCATGCAAGGGATCTTGAACCGCACATTCTTGATGATCTTTATGGACCCATGGCCTTCAAAGATTTCATCGTAAGCAAGGGCTATAGGATACCAGGTGTGATTGAGAAGTTGTTTTTGAGGAAGAAATGGACTTACGATTCTGTTAAGACTCCTGTAGACTGAGTAGTGAAACTCATCTCAAAAGTACCTGATGATACATCTAAAGATGATTAGACAGTTTTTTACTTACTACTTACTTGGCTGTTTTTTCTCTCTCATGTTAACATCCCTCAGAATTCATGATGAATGTCTCATGGTGTGTGTACAACTTTGATTCTATGGCATCTGTAAATGTAACACCTAATGCTAATAAAAATTTCTAAATGAGCTTCTGCTTGGGTTCATCAATATTTTATGTATTTTACCAACTACAAAATCAATATTCACATATAGTCTTCTCACATTTTTATATAATTGTGAATATTATATTCTTATACCAATTATTTGTTATAAAATGATAATAAAGCCACAACTAAAAGACTTACTAAAAGATCTTGTTATATCAGCTACAACATGGGATGAATCTCAAAATAATTGTGCAGACTAAAAGAAAGTTGGTCTCATTCAATAAAGATAGTAAATGTTGGGTAGTAAATGGATTTAATGTAGCCCAATTATTGAACTGGATTTGAATTTTTGACTACTGAAACTAAATTAGAAATAAATGAAATCTGTTAGTAGTTCAATCAGAGAACTACATAGGTTAAACTTTGTTAAAACTTGCATTTTTTCTTTTGATTTTTTTTTATTGTTCAATTACAATTGTCCCCATTTTCTCCCATTACTTTCTTCTGCCCTACCCACCCCACACCTCCCACATTCAATCCTCTCCCCTCTTTGGCTTTGTCCATGGGTCCTTTATACAGGTTCCTTGCCGTTATACAGGTGTTATGCCGTTATTCCCTCCCTGCCCCTCTGGTCACTGTTAGTTTGTTCATTTCCATGTCTCTGGTTCTATTTTTCTCACTCGCTTGTTTGGTTGATTAGATTCCACTTACAGGTGAGATCATATGGCAGTTGTCTTTCACCACCTGGCTTATCTCACTTAGCATAATGCTTTCTGGTTCCATGCATGCTGCTGCAAAGGGCAGGAGCTCCTTCTTTCTTTCTGCTGCATAGTATTCCATTGTGTATATGTACCACAGTTTTTTGATCCATTCATTTACTGATGGGCATTTGTTTTTATGATAGCTTATGGTATAAAGTCCTTTTCATGCCCATTTCATAAATGTGGAAAGCGTATTAAAAGGCACAAAGCTAGTAAGAGGCTGTCGAGCATTTAGACCCAATTTTCCTTGTGATTGAGCTTGGGCACATGACCATTTGACCACAATACCTGCTATGTCAGTGATACATTCCTTATATTAAAATCAAAGGCTGTCTGCCCTGGCCGGTATGGCTCAGTTGGTTGGATGTTGTTCCTGTACACCGGAGGGTTGCGGGTTCGATTCCCAGCTGGTGTACTTAACTAGGTTGTGGGTTCAATACCAGATTGGGCTGTGTACAGAGGGAAACCAATTGATGTTTCTCTCACACATTGATGTCTCTTTCTCTCTTAGTCTCTCTTTCCTCTATCTCTAAAAGCAATGAAAAACCTTTCTGAGGTAAGGATTAATAAAATAAATAAAATGCCTACACACATACATACATACATACATGAAAAATAAACTGAAGGCTGCCTGATAAGAAGTGAATATTACAATTAACCAGTGTCCTGATTTTGATCTTTCAGCATAAGGTTAAAAGTATTACAGATGACTAATTAAAATAAAACATCATAAAGTCTTCAATATTAAAATCACACATTTCACACATTTCATAGTCCAAAGCCTTCACCAGTTCTTTTGACTGGCGATTATTTCATCTTTCTTGTGTTTCTGTCATTTTCATAGTCATCTATAAGTTCTTTTACCTGACATTAAATACTAGACAGAATAAAAGAGAAGAGGAAAAATCTAAATTGGTTAATTCTGTTTCATTGGGGATGGTGATGATAGGTAGCTTGAGGGGCCTATTAATTTTTCCAGGTAATTATGACTTTGAGTTGTTCACTCAGTGGCATGGCCTACCTTAGCATAAAATACTGACTGAAGGAAAATTGTAAAGTAATCCAGGAAAAGACGAGAGAGTATGTTAGTCACGAGGTCAAAATTCCATTAGAAAACCATTCGTCTAATAAAATAATAAACTTAAGATTCTGTCAATATGTCTACATCTTAGAAAATATAAATCTACAATAAAGTTAAATAGTAATAACTGCTGTCTATTGAATACATTTTCTCTCAGCACTTGTGCTAGAAAATCATAAACAGTATAAAACTTAAACCTCATGTTAGTTTTATGAAGTAGGTTTGATTAAGTCACTTCTCAGACGATGAAGTGAGGCTGACTTCCATGGTCGGGGTGAGGCAGTCTAAGTATTCAGAAATGTCGTCTGCAGAGAAGCAGGGTGCTGGGAGGTTTACTCCCTTGTAAGGAAGGATGAGTAAACCTTCGAAAGTCGGGACCAAAAAAAAAAAACAAAGGATGAAACTGAAGCTGTAGAAGTAGTAATGGAACTATGAGCAGTGACCCTTGCAGTGCCCTGTGGTTAAAAGCTAAGACTAGCAACCCAGGTTTTGCAGAAATTAAGCCATTTGAGTGAAGCAAAATCTAAACCTCAGTCTTAAGCAAACTTGAGGAGCTGAACTGAAATTCTACAAATGATGGCCAGGGAATAGGCAATATATCTGCAGAGGGCGGCAGTATAAAACTATGTCCGTCTGTCTCCTTGCTCTGAGTATAAAAGTCCTAGTAAAAATAATTATAGTCACCTCTTCTGAAAAATCTGTAGTTATGGGCCTGTTTTGGGGAGCGTCTCTATTTGAGTGTATCACCAATAAAGGTCAAGGAATCCCCCAGACAAGAGATTAAGTTAAAGTATATGCAAGTTGGCAGCACCCTAGCACTAGTGAAAATGCAGTGCAAATTTAGAAAGCAAAATCCTCTTAGTATTCTCACAGATTAAATTTAGTAAAATTTGAAGTAATGATAAAGGAATCTCCACAAACAAAAGAAGACAAGCCATCATGAAGTGAAGGTATCATGTACAACACTTAGCAATTTAGACCAACTCGTCTACCATTTCGGATACCAAAATCGCTGGTTGACTAATGTAAAATATTGAAGAAGTAAATGATCCTGAAAATTGAATAAAGAATAAAACGCTAAAAGTTCATGAGGGAGATTTGAAGAAGATCAAAGTAAAACTACCAAAATTATCAAATCTAAAAATTAAAACAATGGATATGTTTGATGTATATTGAAGAGTTGAAGAAAACTGAGTTATGAGAAACTTGAAATATAATGTGCTACCAGAAGCTAAAGAGGAAGGTGAAAAAAGCTGAGTGAGAAGACATAAGATATCAGGGTAGATCACGAATGTATAATTTATGTCTAATGGGAGGTTGTGAAGAAGAGAATAAAGAAAATGGTTCTGGAGAACTACATGAAGGATACTGAAGAGAAATTTCCAGAGCCCGTTGCAGAATTCCATTAACCAGGAAGTACAGTATGTGACATGCACAGTGAATAAATAGCAATCCGCTCTTAGACATGTCACAGTGAAACTGTAGAATTCCAAAGACAAAGATAAATCAGCAACCAGCGAGGTGAGACAGATAACCTATGAAGGAAGGAAATTTAGACTGACATTAGAGTTCTTAACTACCACAAACTAATCAGAAGGAAAAAAAGGGGGAACTATATTCAGGCTGTTGAGAAAAACATTGCTATCGGCCTAGAATTCAAGACCTAGCAGAGTTACTTACTAAGAACAGTGGGAAGATTAAATGTTTTCAGCAAAAGGGAGAAACTGGCACTTTCCCCCAGCAGGCTCTTTCTAAAAGAAAGGAAGTCACTCGAAAAAGAAAGGAGGTCTGCCATGCCCTCCCTGATAAGAACGGATCTGCCATGGTTGGTGTGGCTCAGTGGATTGAGCACTGACATGCAAACCACAGGATTGTTGGTTCGATTCCCAGTCAGAGCACATGCCTGGGTTGCAGGCCAGGTCCCCAGTTGGGGGCACATAGAGACAACCACACATTGATGTGTCTCTCCCTCTCTTTCTCCCTTCCTTCCCCTCTGTCTCAAAATAAAATAAATAAAATATTAAAATATAAAAAAGAACAGATCCAAGAAAGATGATTCTCTCAGCCCTGTGAGGATCCAGCAAGAAGGAGGCCATTTGCAAACCAGACACTGAATCTGTGCACATCTGGATCTTGGACTTTTCAGCCTCCAAAACTGTGAGAAATAAATGTGTGCTGTATCAGCCACTTACTGTTTGGTATTTTGTTACGGCACCCCAAGCTGATTCGGAAAGACACTTTTTTACCAAGATTGGACAAAAGTCATGGAAGAGGGAAAGTCCCATGACAATTTTACTCACAAACGTATAAGGAAAAATTCTAAAGGCAAATTTTGCCAAACTGGATCCACTTGTATATAGAACAGTTTTTAAGCTTGAACACTGTCTTCCCTTCTACACCCACTCCTTTTGCTGTTTTATGGAGGGTTGTTCCTTTAAGTATCCTTTACATGCTAATGATTCTCAAAATAGTAGTCCTATTTCTAGTACAGACCAGAGGAAGAGTCAGTTTTACAATGCTAACCCTGGATCTATTCAGTCATTAAAAAAGAAAACCTGAGAGCCCCTGATGCCCAGCAGAGAGTAAGTAAACAAACAAGCAATATTTATTACATAATTGGATAAAAACAAAGGTTCGTGCAAGCTGCTGAGAAGTCAAAGTGCACACTTTGCACACGTACCCTTCCCATGCCATAGGATTTCTATCGTTCTTGCACCCTCCCCGAGGGGGTCCACAGCGGAGACACCTGAGGCCAATCTCTTCGTGAGATTTGTACCCACTTTGTCCTCCACAATCATGTGTCAGGCATCAAAATTCTCTTTTCCTCCCTCCCCCCGCCAAAAATCAAAGGAAGCGAAACAATAACATGCTCATAAAAGAAGAAACAAACAGAATTTCTTGCATTCCTACTTCTGGATCTCACAGCTATTGGAAGAAAGCGGGGGTTTTCTTATGGTCTTATGCTCTTGTTGTGTTGTGAATTAATGGTCTCTGAACTATTTCTTTATGCAGGTAAACTTTTTTGGTAACCTCTGCGTATATCTTTTTAATTTGTGCAGTATGTGACCGAGAAGGGAGCAGCCGTCAGTATAGGATGGGAAATTTGGAACAGAAGCCCTCTTCTGGCACTCTGGCTTAAATGATGTAGATCTTTCTTTCTTTCTTTCTTTGGCTAAAAAGCAACACCAACAAAATGTTTTATCCTTGCATTCTACTCAATTCTTTTTCTGGTTTGGTGGCAGTCTTCTGGTAATGAGAGTAAGTTTATAGTTTAATGCTTCAATATATTATATGCCTAAAGAAGTATTTGCTGCTGGCGAAAGCTTAACTGTAAGGGAACTATATCTTTATAATAATTTTCTCATGCCCTGGCTGGTGTGGCCCAGTGGATTGAGTACTGGCCTGTGAACCAAAGGGTCACCAGTTCAATTCCCAGTCAGGGCACTTGCCTGGGTTGCAGGCCAGTTCTGCAGTTGGGGGTGCATGTGAGGAGACCACACATTGATGTCTCCCTTTCTTTCTCCCTCCCTTCCCTCTGTCTAAAAATAAATAAATAAATAAATAGATCTTTCAAAGAAGTTTTAAAAAATAATTCTCTCAGAAAGTCCTATTTTAATAGTGAAAGTAAACCACATTCCTAATGAGCTTACCTATCACCACTTCAATGAAATAAAAATTATTAAAATTAATAAATACAGTTACAATGTATAGTTCCATTAATGAAGGATGATCTGTAAAAAGTTATTGGGATAATTTGTCTAAATGTTTCTCTGTTTTTAAGCCTGCATTGTATTTTAAATACATTTGTGAGGGGGACCCCCAAAACTGGAATTTATTTATAAAAAATTGTGTATTTATTCTTACATGTTGAAGCGTCATTCACCTTCAAAGTACTCTCTCTTTGATGCAACACGCCTATTGAGACTTTTTTCCAGTGCTCAAAAATTTTTGAACTCATCAGTTTTGGTGTCTTTTCATGCTTCTGCCATAATTGTATTTCACCTCTTCCACATTGGCAAAACATTTCTCTTTGAGGACTTTTTTCCCATCCGGGAACATAGAAAGAAAGTTGCTGGGGGCGAGATCAGTGACTAGGGAGGGTGGGGCATGGGGTCATGCCATTTTTGGTCAGAAACTGATGAACACTCAGCCTCATGTGGGCAGGAGCACTGGTAAATCATCCATTGTGAAATGGGCAAATGCACTGAAAGAGTCTTCAAAAAAATTCCCTGAAGCTGAACGCAGCCTCTCACAACAATGCCAGCTGGTACACTGAAGCAGATGGGATCCTAGAACACTCACCTAGCAGGGGAAGCCTGTACTACAAGGGGCCCACCCTCCAGAAGGTAATTATGGATTTTTGGGGTCCCCCTTTGTATTTGGGTTCAAATTTCCAGCTTTTATTTCACATGCAAAATGTATTCTCCCAGAACAAATAAAAATATTCTTTCACAGTTTCTTAGGTGTGCCACACTCTGACTTACATATTTGTAATATTGAGGTACATGAGTTAATAATTTATTCAAAATATA
The DNA here is from genome assembly GCA_004027735.1 of Carollia perspicillata. NCBI lineage: Eukaryota > Metazoa > Chordata > Mammalia > Chiroptera > Phyllostomidae > Carollia > Carollia perspicillata. The sequence goes on along the minus strand of PVKM010007937.1, from coordinate 32,035 downwards.
AGGATATGACACACAATTCACTGTGAAGATAATTTTCCATTGCCAACAAAAATCATTAATTTTTTAATTCTATATAGCAGAGTACTTGAGGAAGTGATGTTTTTTCATGTATATTGATTTTTTAACTTACTTTTCTTTCAGGGTTTTTTTTTTTTTGAGAACCAAGTTTAAATTTTTGGCATTATGTGTTTTCTTGGTAACTGTTACTAGGATTGCATTTCCTACATTGAAATTTTATTGTGGATCTCCAGTCTTTTAATGTCTTTCTAATTCTCCTCACATTCACTGTTGCTGTCTAGCTGTATGATTCTTCTTATTACTGAGCAGATTAGCTAAATGCATGAACTAACACTTTAAAGCGACAGTTGATCGGTGCTCTGGGATGACAACATTTTAATTATGGTTCAGGATTTCTTACTAACTTCATTCAGTGGGAACATAGGTCAAGTGGGCAGAGAGTCCCAGAAAATCCACAGGCCTAGCATCCCATCAGAGTCTGTCTAATAAGGTGCTTAGAAATAGAAGGCAGCTTATGCCATGACTAATTCAAAGAATTCTGCATGCTTAGATTGCCATCGGGTCTTTTCACTGGCTGAGATAATCAAAAAATCCATGTAAACCAGTCTCTTTTGTTGACTGCCAGGCCAAGCAAAGAGCCAACCCACCTAAGGTCAACTATACCATCATCTCTTAGGCCATTTCATTCCTTTCAACCCATAGAAATCTCATGGATGGAAAAGTTGGATTTCTAAAACTAATTCTGAGGCTAGATCAGTTCTTCAACATGTGCCCATATTATATCCTATTCAATTATATTAAAATTCTACAGATGTGCACAAAAGGGGAGACTGTTTTTGCCTTCAGCCAGATAAAGAACCAAATTTAAACAGTGCCTGAGTAGCCCATTTCGGCGTACTGTGATTGGAAGGTCTCTCCAGCCAGCTGTCACAATGGTGAAACTTTATTATGAAACATCCATTTCTCTGGAGAAACTCTCGGTAGGCTGCAGGCATTTTCTTCTACAATACAGAGAGCTCTGATTATAGCCGTGAGCAGTGTTATCTGAGTTAGTATGCGATGTAACTTCTACTTGAAGTTTTGACAGAAAAAAATAGGAAACTCTATTTGATTTAGAGTACAGGGCAATGCCTTGGTCACCAATTTGGGTAGAATATTTTAATGGAAATAGTTTGTTCCAAATAATGTTCCATCCTATTCTGATACCTCTAATACTTAAAAAAAAAAATCCAGGAAGGCCTGTTATATAGCTCTGAGTGGTGGTGATCTTTTTCATTCCCCTGCCTATTTCTTGTGTGTTTATTTTTTGTCTTTGACTACTTCAGCCCTTCTTTGTTTTCTCTTTAAAAAGCCTTGTTATACTATTCATCTAGTCCTAAAACTATTGGCCTTGATTCTGGGAATTGGTGTCAAGGAATGCAAAAGACAGTTATAGTCTCTGTCCTCATTAGAACTTACAGGCCGAAAGAAAGAAAGACAGTTGATGGCAAATTGCAATACGGTGTGATATGTGCTAAGACAGGAATACAACATGGGGGCACATAGGGTGTGAGGGACAGGCAAGTAGAGGGCGAGATGTCCGCATTTCCAAGGTAAGTCTCAACGGATAAATGTATATTAGCTAGGAAAAGGAAGTCGGGGTGGGATTGTGTTCTATGAAAGCGGAACCACATGTTTAAATAAAGGCCAACTCTTAAGAGGACTGTAATATGTACTAGGAAATGAAATTTCTGTAGAGCTAGTGCAAGGAGTAGGAGATGCCAGCAGGGACTCTGAAGGGACTTGAAAGCCATATTAAGGGTATGGCTTTTATACTAAAGGGGAAAAAAAACATACTAGGAGATTTTCAGCAGAGAGCCATAATTTCCTTTTAGAAGGAACACGCCATAGCTGCTTTGCAGATGGGCAGTGACAGTGCGGGATGCTGGCCAGGAGGCGTATCATATTTGATGCAAGATATGGTGATGACTGGAACCAGAGTGAAGACAGCGAGGGGAGACAGGAAGGAAGGATGCAAGAAGTATTAGGAGGTAGAAGAAAGAATTGGTGATTTATTGACTGATTAAATGGAAAACGGTGACAGATAGGAGAGAGGAAGAGGAAATATCTAGAATTATGTCTACCAGAGGCAACGATTAATTATAAATCACTGAAATAGGCAAAATGCAGGGAAAGGGCAAAGCCAAGTTGGGGAAGTGGAAAATAAATCAGAAGGGGGGGCACAATGGGACCGTATTTGCATGAGTTGCAAAGTTTGGTGGCTGTGGGACATCCAAGTGGAGAAGTCAAGCAGGGTGATCTTGGTGCACGTTTGGAGGTCAAGGGGGAAATCTGGCCTGGAGATGCAGAGTTGAGAGTTGTCAGCTTATGAGGTGACATTGAAATTAAGGGTATGGGTAGAATGCAAAGAAGGGAAAGCCTAGGATAACATGCTAGGCTTTATAGGACAGATATAAACACAGGGAATACCCTGTGTGCTCTGACAGCATCATGAGACTTCGGCTCCTTCTGCCCTTGGCCCAGATGCCTTTAGCCTAATTCATACTTGAGTAACACTGTGTTCCATGTAGGCTTTATTTTTTTAAAAAATGACATCACCAACATCTCTTAAGAGCCAGCATTTCTATTCTTTATGTAATTTCTAACATTTTTTTTTATTGAGGTAGCATTGGTTTATAGCATTATATAAGTTTCAGGTGTGTAGCATTATAATTGGACATCTATTTATACTACAGTTTGCTCACCACCAAAAGTCTAGTTTCTAACCGCAACCATACGATTTACCCCCCTTTACCCACCTCACCCTTTCCCCTCTCATAACCACCAATCTGTGGTCTGCCTCTGTGAGTTTTTTTGATATTTTTTCTGTCCATTCGTCTGTTTCTGTTTTTGTTTTTTATATCCCACATATAAGTGAAATCATACGATATTTCTCATTTTTCATGTGACTTCTTTCACATGCCATAATACCATGTGTTGCAAACAGCGGGACTTTACAATTTTTGTGACTGAGGATATATAACCACGTCTTTATCCATTCATTCATCAGTGGACACATATATTGTTTCCATATTTTGGCGATTGTAAATAATGCTGCAATGAACATTAGTATACATCTGTCTTTTTGAGTTGATGGGGTTTTTTTTAGAGTTTATTTTTTATTTATTTTTTTTAAGATTTTATTTATTTATCTTTAAAGGGGAAGGGAAGGACAGAAATATCAATGTGTGGTTGCCTCTCGTGCATCCCCTGCTGGGAACTGGCCTGCAACCCAGGCATGTGCCCTGACTGGGAATCGAACCGCGATCCTTCGATTCGCAGGCCCAAGCTCAATCCACTGAGCTACACCAGCCAGGGATGAGTTGGTGTTTTTATATTCTTCAGATACATACCCAGAAATGGAATTTCTGGATCATGTGGTAGTTGAGTTTTTTAATAGAGGAATCTCTGTCCTGTTTTCCATAGTGTCCATACAATGTGTATTCCCACCAACCGTGTACCAGGGTTCCCTTTTCTCCACATCCTCACCAGCACTGTTTCTTATCTTTTGGGATAATTGCCATTCTAACAGGTATAGTTTTTATTTGCATTTCCCCATAATTAGTGATATTGAGCACCTTTTCATGTGCCTGCCAGCCATCTGTATGTCTTCTTTAGAAAAATATCTATTCAGATATCCTGCTCATTTTTTAATCATTTCTTTTCATTGTTGTCATTGAGATGTAGGAGTTCTTCATAGACAGGGTCTGGCACAAATAATGCCCTTTTTATTACAAAATCATAAGCATGCTATTGTGAAACATAACAGTATCACACTCAAGCACACCATAGGACATTTCAGGTGAAATGTTCTACACCCACATTATTAGCCTACCAACCACACTCAGGCAGGTGCTACTTCTGCCAGATCCTATATTTTTGGATATTAACTCTTTACCAGACATGTGATTTGCATGTGTCTTTTCTCATCCGGTAGGTTGCCTTTTCATTCTGTTGCTGTTTTCCTTTGCTGTGCAGAAGCTTTTTAATTAGTTGCAGTCCCATTTGTTTATTTTTCTCTCATTTCCCTTGTTGTTGGAGTTGAATCCACAGAACATCACTGAGATTGATAATAAGGGGTTTACTCCCTGTTTTCTTAAGTACTTTATGGTGTCAGGTTTACCTTCAAGTTTTTCATCCATTTTGGGTAAACGGTGGCATATGGTCTAATAGTCTTTATGGAACATTAAAAGCAGGATCATTCTTTCAAACCCCAGTCATGGTCTGTGGGAAGAATAGTTCCTTTGTACCAGGTAATCATGACTACTTATTTTATAATAAGAAGCCACACTTGATAGGATGCATTATTTAGGGAATTCTCCAACAGTTGCTCGGCCCTCTCCTTACTCTCATGACTACTTTTTAAAAGGTGAACATATCCTTGAAGGAAGCCTCTGATCTGTTCCGCATGCTATTTATAATTGAAAAGTGTTAAATTATTCTAATCATACTTATAGTAACAATCAAGATTAATTGCAGCTATATTAGGATTACTTATTATTTGTTCTACTTCAGCAGTAACACAAATCCAATTGTACAGACAATTTCCATAATCCAACTTGTGAAAAAAACTAGGGGGAAAAAGCCCATGCAAAACCAGTTGAAATAGTATGCAGAATAAATCTTGAACCAGGTGGTTATCTAACATTCCCTTTTTGACGAGGAGCCGATTCTGAACAGATTGTATATGGGTCTCACTGGTGGAAGTGGATTATCTATCTTGAATTGGATTGTGATGACGATGACCCTATTCTAAGTAAACCAAATCTCTTCAACTACATAATGAGATCAGGAGGAACATTCAGCCCGAGAACGACAGATTGCAGTGACTGAGATGATTTCACTCATGTTTTTTTCCAGCCCCGTTCCTCGATGTGCATAATCCTGTGCTTTCGTCCTGAAAGGATTCCTGATCCTGTAGCTCTGTGCGCTGTCCCTTTTTCCTTGTTCTCTGTTCGTAGTTTTAGAAGGAGAGCTGAATGAGCGGCAGGAAGCTGCGAAATCTGTCTTACAAAAAGGTGATGGTGGAAGAATCTATATTTACTTGGCAGCACGACCGCAGGAAAATAACGAGTAAACATTGAACCGATTCATCCTTCTTCCCTCTTTAGGCCGTGAGAAGGCAAAAGTTGCTCGAACAGAGTATCCAGTCTGCCCAGGAGATCGAAAAATCCTTGCACTCCATTCAGGAGTCCCTCTCCTCTATCGACAAGCAGTTGACAGCCTATATCACCGACAAAGTGGATGCGTCTCAAATGCCTCAGGAAGCCCAGGCAAGTTGACAGGGAGCGTGCTTCTGTTCTTTGGGTTTCTATCTTCGGAACAAGTTACTGCCGAATGTTGAGCTTAAATTGTATTAGTTAGCTGTGCAGAGGGTTACTTGATGGAGTGATTTCACTCTGTGGAGGAAAGGGAGACAAGGAGCTCTAGATCAGCACTAAGATTTGTTTCTGAAAGTATGTAGTAGAGGAATTTGACATAGAGCTGCCTGAAAGACAGGGGCACTATCACACTGAAGGGTTTTCTTTACCCATATTTTCAAACTAGTATGCTGAAAACATGGAAAACCAGAGGAATTCAAATTGTAAAGAAAATATTTCTGATGATCTTATTCAAAGTGCAGCATCAAACATTTTACCATCAATTCATCTTCATTATAGCAGAATCACAATTGATATACGATCTCCATATCGTTCTACATTTAATGGGTTGCAAGTAGTTAACAAAAAGAACTTGAGAGATGCACATTTGCATATTATTACTAATCATACCATATTTACTTGCACTCACACACATTCAACTTTATTCAATTGAATTACAAAATGTGTTTAAAAGTTTTGCTACAAGGAGAGTTAAAACAGTAATGAAAGTAACTCTATGCTGACTATATACTAAGTAAATTTAGCCTGTGGATGAACTTGCACCTTGGGAAGTATTTTAAAATTTCTGTACTTCTGTTTTAAATAACATTTAAGTGTGCACAAAGTATCATAGGTATTATTTATTTAAATGTCTTTGGGACTTTCTGATAGCAAGGCACTTTAGCTACTTTCCAAATCATATGTGCACACGCGTGTTATGAACTCCATAACCAAGGATAACTCAGACCAATATACTCTGATGTGAGGGGCATTTGAAGGTTATCTCCTCATCCCAAATCAGGTAATGGTTGAGTAAAATATTGGATTTATAGCTAATGGTTACAATGCAACTTCAGTGTAGTGATTCCCAGTTAAATTGGTACCCGGAACACTGGCGTACACAAGAGCATAGGTTAGTTTACCATACTAAGTTTGACCCAGAAAATCCCTGTGATTATGGGGCAGAGCACAGAAAATTCTGATAGACTTAAGTCTAGAGGGGAAGGTTTCCTCACCAACCATTGCAATCGGAGATGAAGCAAGTGAGGTTGAGGGCGATTCCTGATGACAGAACCCTCACGAGAGTTTTTCACTGGGACGGCAGATGTGAATGCCCTACCTATTCAATCGGAGATAATAGGAGACACACATGAGAGTTTAAACCTCCCCAGTAGAGGCATGTTTTCCTCAAACTCACAGAAAGGCCAGTCAAGTTCTCTAGCGCTGAGTCTTCCTAATACTTTCTCAAGTTGAGTTACATAGAGCATTTTATAGGCAGGCTTTAGGAAAAAAGCATGATAGGAATGAGAAATTGTTACTGCTAAGAACGACATAACTATAAAGTAAAAGCAAAGTAGAACTGCTTATTTTTTAACTTTAATCAAACATTCCTCCAAATTCATGTATTTTTTCACAGTTATCAAGCATTTGCTTTTGAAATAAAGTTGGAGAAAACTCTGTAGAGTATAAATAATAAATATTAACATTACAAGCCTGTCATAAAATATTTAGAGCTACTTTTTGAGGCTTGAAGAATAAAACTGTGAGTAACAAATTTGACATAGGCAAAACCTGTTATTGTTTTAGGAAAAAAATGGGAGCTTTTAGGAAAAAAAAATCTTTAGTTGAAAAGATGCCAGTGTGGAATGTTGAATGTTTTTTTTTTTTCATTTAGAGATGCATACAGGATTCTATAAACATGAACACAACCTACCAATTAGTTTATAATAACATGATATAAATGTTGTATTTGTTTCTTTAAATAAAAAGGGTATAGTAAAAGTGTTAACTGTAGAAGTCCAAAATACATACCAATAAAGACACACCAGTAAGTTAAACAAATTTCCAATCTACTTGAAAAAAGAGATCAAGTACTAACAAGCTCACATCCATTTTTCATGCAATCCTGGTTGCACCTGCATTTTGGAGATAATTCTTGATTTTGAATTCCCCAAGTGGTAGCAAATAATGTTGGCAAATGCAAAGCCCCTGAAAGCTATTGAAACATTCTTCTCCATGATTTTATTTTAAGATGACAGCAACTGAATTGTTTTCTGGAACAGACTTATCAAGTGCTCAGGTTTGCTTCAAGGATTGCATTTCCTAAAGTTCAATTTGAAACACCCTTGAAAGAAACAAATAGAGAATAAAGAGGTTTTCCGGATAAAAAGAACTTAAGCACAGTGTGTCAGACAAAGAACCCCCAAAGAATCCCACCAAAATGACATCTTTCTAAGTGTAAATAATGCAGGGTAATTATAATGCTTTGTTTTACTAAAAAAAAAACACAATGTGTTTCTTTAAATTTTCATAAAAATGCATTGCCCATTAAAAGAGTAGCTTTCCCTTTTCACAAATTTAGTACTTGTTTTAATACATCTCAGAGGCAGGACAGAATGAATGGCATCACCGTATTTGGTCACCTTAACATAGCTGTGCTCGGATTTCCTGTCAAAAATGGGCCACGTAGATTTGTGGAGGTCTGACTCCACCGTGTGGTGTACCGGCAATTGTGCTACTCAATTTATATTTTTAACACAGCCTTCTTTTTCTGCCTTCTGAGCTTCTCAAGTGCAAAAAAATTCTCAGTATTAAGGAAACGCATGTATTGCGTTTAACTTTGTGACAGGTATCCTCTTATTATATATAAAAGAAGTTGTATTTCAAGATACTTCTTTGCATTCCATGTGCATTTTAAAACTCCAGGGCAGGAATGAGCTGCCCACTGCCTCAGGATGTTAATTGATCAGTTACCTGTTTTGATTAGAGAACTGGGTCTTTTGATTCTAAATTGGATTAAAAATACTTCACTCTTTTATTTAGTGATATGAGCTCCTAGGAGTAAAGCTTAACTTTTTAGACAACAAAACTGCGTACTGCAAGGGCATCAGAACATGTGTTCAACAGAGTATTTCTTTTTCTTTTTTAGATTTTATTATTTTTAGAGGGTGGGGAAGGAGGGTAGAAAGAAAGAGAGAGAAACATTGATCAGTGGCCCCTCGCACACTCCCAACCAGGGACCTGGCCGCAACCCAGGCATGTGCCCTGAGTAGGAATTGAAGCGGTGACCTTCTGGTTTGTAGGAGGACTCTCAGCCCACAGAGCTCCACCAGTCAGGGCAGAGTTTTTTATTTCAAAAAATACTTAAACCAAAATCTTAGATGATATGACTGCAGCATCAACTGCTCATGCCAGCCCATTTAAAGAGACTTTTTTTTATTAAAGTACAAAATTAAGATGATATGTCATTGATTTAAATAGCAGCAAGTAAATGAGGAAAACTCTTCTAATATAAAAATCTATCTTCTAGATATTGAAATGACAAACTTAAGGGCTATTTCAAAAATGGTACGATTAAAATATAAAACCTATGAGTGTGTCTTTGAAACGATTTTACAGAATAGAACGATCAAATCGTGTAACTGCAGAGGAACACGTGGCATGACTTTAGTTGTTTACTCCCTAATTTTCCTGAAGAACATATTAAAATGCAGAGATTTCGTTTTTAGTACCTGCGCTCTATGAAAACCATCCAAGTACCTAGGGCACACCCCAGGCCAATCATGTGAAAGTCTCTGGATGGACTCAGTCGTCAGAATTCTCAGAACCTCCCCCCCGCCCCCGGTTATTCTAATGTGTAGCCAAAGTTGAGAGCAACTCTGGAGGGTGCATTGCTGGTCATGGCTGAACTTTTTCAGTGCTTGATTCACAGCCCAGTTCTCACCACTCCTTGATAAAGATTTCCAACTATGACTGTGTCAAGGTTTCAGTAGGAGAGATCAGGGTAGAAATCAAACTACTGGTCACTTTCTCACCTATTTTAATTGTCCCATTACTCTTAGGAGAAATGGGTAAATGTAGAAAACATAGCTGACAACTCCTGCATGAACATATTACCATATTTTTCGGAATATAAGATGCACCCCCCGCCAAATTTGGGGGGAATAATGGTTGTTAAAGGCTGCTGTTGAGGTCTGTTCACATTTACATTGGTGAAATATTATGTTATTCATGTTATTCAATATTTTACCACATTTTTTGCTTTAAAAGTTTTTTTCCCTATTTTCCCCCTCTGAAACCTAGGTGTGTCTTATGGTCTGAAAAATAAGGTAATTGGGACAAATAGAATTTTCAGTGTAGCTCTTTGAGGATGAACTTAGCTTGGTTTTCTTTCTTCTCTTTACCCCCACCCCTCAAATGCACATGTGATAACGTTCTGGTTAACTTGGATGTGCCTCTAAATCATTGTAGGGGCCCTCATAACTATGTCTAAATAGATACTTAAATGTCTTTAAGTCTTAAAATTGTGAAGAGACGTTCATCCGCACTTGTTTCCTTGTCCAGTCATTTCATGTTTGCAATCTCCATCATATAGGAATGATCCCACATGTGTGGGTACCTGTTGAAAAGCTCCATATTATTATGTGTGGATGACGCACATTTTATAGATGAAACCATGACCCTGTTCCTCAGATAACGACAAGAAGCAGTGGGGTTGCCTGGCAGTGACTGCAGTAGTTAAACTATTCTTTTTCTTTTGTCTAACTGATATCTGATTCCGTCTTTTGCAACCTCACGTCCCACATGGTAGATTCATGTACATGAATAACAGGAAAAAACTGAGCAATTTAGGAAGCAAACCAATTAATCATCAAAGGAGAAGCCATCTTAATCAGCATAGGGATGCGTTCCTTGTATTTTTTCATACCATTAACACTGTGGCTAAACCTGAGTATCAGTAGATAGAAAAGAGGGATCTTCTTTTTACTAGAGAAAGCTGTTAATTTAAACCGATTGCGTTAGCTGCAGATCAGAACAATTGATAATTGAGGTCTTCCTTTGTTTTTGGAAGCTAAACTTTATAACTCACTTTAAATATATTGAGCCATATTTAAATGTAAGCATTCCAAACAATCTAAATCAATGGCTTAAAAAACAAAGACTTAAATGTAGATTTTGGTCTATTAGATTACGCTCATGATTTCATTATGGAATAAAAAAGACTTTTAGAGTGTATATAGGCATATTTGATTGCCAAAGGACTCAGAACAGTTACCTTTACAGCCTACCTCACTGATTTATGAGCTAGATAGTGTAAACCCACATAGGGAATTTCTTCAGGATTTATTTGATAGTGAAATCATTTAACCGCAGAAGAAGAAAATGCAGAACTATTACAGAGATTTGGGTTCCAATAGGAAACCCCCCAGAGTCATAGCAGAAATACATTCTTTTACCCAGCAATGTAGATACAATGGCAAACACAATGCAGTTCATTTTAAGCCTGTTCCTCCTTTGAAAATGCTACCTCCACGTGTTACTACATAGAACTGATTACTCCCCTATGTAGAATGCCTATTGTTGTTATTTTGACATGTTTAGTAGCGTAGGAGGTTATCACAAGCAGGAGTTGCGCAAGTTGCAAAAGATCATACACATGCCGCAAGCCATTGACATGTACCTGGGAACGCTGCGCGGCATCGTGTCTTCACAGGGGGAGAAATGGACGTCTTTCTTCTTATAAACTCAGAGTTGTACTGCTCAAGTCTGCCATTAAATGACGGTATTTCATTGTGAAAAATCTCCCTACAAATCTTAAATATAACAGGGAAACTAGAAGTATCATAGTAGGGTCCCAGTGAAGACTCTTGCAGTACTCGGGGTATTTTGACGTGATTTTGATTCAACCCGTTTTCCTTGTTTTCTGTCATATAAATGAATATTTATTCCCAAACGCTGACAGAGGAGTCATGAATCTAAAATGCACACCCAGATAACCCTTGCCATAGCATGTCCTGTTTTATTTATTTATTTATTTATTAAGCATTTGTGACTATCCCAAACATTCCCTATTTATGTTTCCATTACTTCGTTGTTGTTTTCCTTGCCAGCCTCCACTCCCTACACACCAAGGGTAGGCCACCCGAGAGCAGGACCATCCAGCGGGTCCCCAGTAACTATCTGGTGCATTCATTCGATTCTATAAAGATCTAGTCCCCAAAGATGTGCCAGACAAGTGTCCTAGGAGCTGTTCGGGAGAAATTTTAATATTTTTAATTTTAAAAGACACTATTAATAGAGGCATTTTCAAAGAATATATTTGAGGAATGCTGTTAAATAACCTGGAATCAACTTAAATGGCGGTTGTTTATCAATGACCACGATGGCGTCCACTACAAGAGTGTATGGTGGTGACATAATGTTTCAGGGTTTCATATCCAAATACTCTGAATGGATTTCATTTCTAAAGTATTTTGACTGAGACTGAGACTTCAACTCAGATCTCCCTTCTCCATTTTGATAATTAGCTCTCTACCAAGCAAAAATTAACCTACAGCTAATACAGTTCCCCAGTATTTCTATGCATGTATCCAAATTTCCCCCTGAAGTTTTGTCTCTTCACTTATCTAATTTGAAAAGTAACCACAATTTGCTCGAAAGTACATATTTATAATTTAATGGGCTATTCCGTTATCATCACCACCATTATCATTATTGTAACTAAGAATAACACCATTTCTCAGGTTTATTGCAAGGAAAAAGAATTTTGCACAATGTTTACATTTTCTTTTTAGAAGGTGTTTTCATCAAGTTTACTTCCAGAATTTAACATGTTGTATGAGCCTGCTGAAGATTTATGCTCAACCTTCTACAGTTTCCAAGCTTAAAAGGTTAACCCAAACTTAATACACCATAGAAACTTATTTTTGCAGAAATTTGTTCATATACCTCATATACCACAGAACTTATATGCCAAGGAACAGTGTTTTGGAACGGCTAAAATAAAATGTTTCTTTCATATCACTCCTGTGCCCAGAATGAAAGAATATGGCCATCAGTTAATTTCCTAAAGTTCCTAAAATACCACTCCACAAAAGTACTTACAATTAGTTGAACTAAGTCGATAGGTACGTTTATTTTGTAATATCAAAATGTTTTCCATTGCATGCATTTACATGCATATATACAAATTGCATATATATTTAATAAATGTGTATCTATATATACACACATTTAACTCAATAAATATGTACTGAGGGTTCCAATATACCTCACAAACCTGAAATAGCCTGGGATCCAGTTGTTAAATGTATGACAAGCTGGTTGGCCTGAGAACTATTTCTGATAAAAGTCAAAACTGCTCTATCTGAATTAATTTTAATTTAATACGCTTTCTACATCATCTAATCAACTTATAGGGCCTGTTTTTTTTACAAACAGTAATAAAAAGCCATGCGAATTTCTTCTTAACTTTTTTACTCATTGTATTATTGCAAAGTATAATCTGAAACTTTTAAAAATCATCCGCCTATGAGCATAATTACATTTTTTCATGTTCTTCATCTTTTAAAAGCACAAATTATCCACGATCCTTCAGTTCATTTTATTTTATTAATTTTTGAGTATATGTTATATATGAACATTTCCCCTTCTCAGGGATACAATTTCAAAATTGCTAATGTTTAAAAATGACTAATCTAACAGTGTTACATTTCTCTATTAATAGTCTCAATATGACATCTTGTAATGTTTTTCTTTTTGAAGCATGTGAGTTATTTCCTCTGGAATCATTTTATTTGACATCACAAAAGCTCCGATAATTATTTTGTATAAAGTTTCCTTTATTCCATTAAATACTTTAGGCAGCTACAGCTTAATTTTGCTTGCCACTTTCTGTCATTAATTTGATACATGAGAATGTTCTGATGAGGTAAATCCTGAGAAAAAGCCCTGCTCTCGGCCCAGTTCATTGTAAAGTGCTATATTGGAAATGTCATTAAGGTTTGATTGGTTTTTAGTTCTGTCATTTGCCCTTTACCATTTTTAATAGCAAAATGGTTATTTCGATTTCCATCATTAATAAGTAGTGCTAGTTATGGACACAATTACTGTTTTGCCAAATGTCTTTTTTCGGTAATGACATGGTAATTTAATTTGCTTTGTGTTTTTTCCACTTTTGTGGGGGGGGAGGCCCCAACAACTAGTGATCGTAGAAGGTACTGGAATGAGAACTCCTATCAGAGAACGTGTGGCTGTTCCAGATCAGCAGCGTCTGATTTGCTTATTTATCTCATTATATTTCTGCTGGAAATGATTGATTTTATAAGAAGCCAAGCCAATACATTCAGATCAGTTGTTTGTTTTCTTTAGAAGCATCCTGGTAGATTCTGTTTTATGGTGAGAATAGAACTTGAATTGCGGAGTCTTTATTTAGATCTTTTGCAGATCTTACATTGGTAGCCAAGTGAGGACATCATTTTCCTTTGAATTGAATCAGCTGTTCTCAATGCTTTCCTCTACAATATAATTTTTTTTTCATTTTCTGATTATAATGTCAGGAAAGATGATATAGTATTTGTCTGTTTTTTATTAGAGGAGTTTGTAAATAGGAGATTTCCATTTTGCCTACAAGTTTCCATAACACTCTGTTATTTAAACAGATCACTTATTTACAAGAAGTCTGCCCTAAAGTGATAAGCATTTTTAATTACATTCCCAGAATAATAATAAGATAAAATTAAATAAAAGTAAGTGCTAAACAATATCCTAAACACTAATTAAAAATGATTTATCGGTTGAAAGTACAAATTGCAGAATTAATTTGTAAAAGTGCTAGCTGAATATGAGGGTGATAAATGATATATAACTTTCCAAAGTAGAATTGGTTGGAATTATGTATTAATTTTTATCTTATAACTTTAATAGTGAATTCAGATTGTTGTTCCTGAATATAGTCATTAAGTGTAATTCTAAGTATAAAGGATAATTTGAGTAAAGAACTTTGTCTCTCTTGGATAGCACAATATATATTAATATATAAAATATTCTGAAAAGCTCCATAATATAGAGACATGTTCGCCCTTAAATTCTAAAATCAACTTAGCCCCTGGGCTCTTTTCATGCATAATTTATAAAGAAATTTTGACCTCTAATAATATTGGAGCAGTACTATAAATATGAGGATTTTTCTAGAAATGCTTCCTATAAACTATGCTGCAATCTCAGTTTTACATGCTATTCCACCATCGTTTATTTTCAGTTTTAATGATTTTGGTAGTGGTGACCCTTTAACAGTACAGATATGCAAGCCCTCAGCAGTCCGTCTGTTCGCTATAACTGTGAACATCTGAAACTCCATGTAATGCTTTGCATTGAGTTTCAAACTGCCAGACTTCCCTTACATAAGATAGGCAATTCCTCTCTTCCTCTGGCGACAGACAAAAGTTCAGTTTTTGTTGCATTTTTGTAAGTCGCGGTTGTTTCTATTGTTTATGGCTTTTGTCATCAGAAGGCCTGTGTTGTAGAGATCACCTAAGTTATCTGGGGCAGCTTTGAGGGGGCCAGCCTTTACAAAAAAAAAAAAACTATCTAAATTGAAAATTGAAAGTTACACGCTGAGTTATAGTGGAGTTTTGGCAAGTGAGGGGCCCTAAAATTTAAGGTGCAGTAACTTCACATGAATTCCTCCTTTAAAAAGTAATTCTTGCTCTACCCACACTCAGTCTTTCCTCCCATGAAACTGAGTATGAACACTACACACTCCAAATCCAGTCTTTGCTAGCAGGTTTCCCCTGGAATGAGATCCCATTTTCTTATTCTCTCCCCTCCCAAACCCCTTCTCACTCATCTGCCATTTAAATCATGCAAACTTCTTAAAATTTTACCAAATTCTATAGTAGAAATAAATTTCCCTCCTCTTTTATCACAGAACATGAGGTTTTCCATTACACATTTGTGCTTTGTTAATTTAATTATATCTCTTATATCTCCCTAGAACAAAAGCATCTTAGGCATAAGAACACTAGTTTCATTCTCACCATGTGGAATTAAGTAGTAGATGCAAAACTTGTTTCCTGAATTGAATTAATAAACCACTATTAATATGCAAATCATATTGAGTGTCAGTTTCATCTAATAAATGGCCATTTGGGGGTGCTTTTATGTTTTAATCATAATTTAAGAGGTACTATTGTTTAAAGGGCATGGAGTTTGTTACTTTCTAGGTATGTTACCTTGGACAAGTCAACATTTCCGTCCTCATTTGTAATGAGGGTGATAAATATTTAGTTTGATCAGATGATTAAATGAATTTGCGTATACTGTTGGTTGTTTCTCTTCTCCTTGTAGACTGTTCCTTCTCTTTCCTTACTGCTCTCCTTCTTCTCCGCATTCCTTACATTCTTGTATTCTCCATGGTTCTTTCCTGGCCTTCCCTCTAATGTCTGAGTACCCTAAAATAAATGCCACTTGTACAAGTGCACACTGCTTTTTTGAAAAACACACATACACATCCATATATGTAGCTACATATGGAGTGATTAATAAAATACAAAATCACTTCAAAGTATTACCAAATTTATAGGAGCATTTTCTCACTGTGAATTTCCTTATTACTGTTATTGTCTGTGATTCTGATCCATTTTAAACTTCATCTTCATATTGAAAATATTGGGGACTTCTCATTTATGATATGCAGTAATTTAAGTACATTGTTCCCAAGAAAGTTTCTAGTTCTATTTCTTCCAATGTGCTTTCATTCTCTGTGTATTATGTCCAGTCTTCTAAACTCTACATGCTGTTCAGTGCCTCGGCCCAGCACCTTACATTCACTCAATTAGGAATGCTTCTGTTTTTAAAATGTCCCATCTCCTTGCGTATTCATTCAACTATGTAGGATGCTTAGATTCAAAGTAAGAAAATTGAATTAACTAAAGCAGAAGCAAAAATGAGAGTGGGAAGTTTGTGTAAGGATACAGAAGTGTCTTGTGGAAACCAAGGGCAAGGGTGCAATTTTGACTCAAGAAAGAAATGAATGAATCTCTTGTTTTGCTCTCTGCAAACTACAGGATTTGACCCACTCCTAAAACTGGCACAGAATTAAGTCAGGCACAGACATACGTTTGAGTAGAACTTGATCAAGATTGCCTTTACTCAATAGAGAAAATATAGACATATTTTTAGTTATTTAAAGTTCAAAAATCAGTCTCTGCAGGAAGCTAGTAAGTATCTATCAGAAAAAAAGTAAGGCCAAGTGAGGCATTTAACTTCCCTTTCTGATTTCCATAGTTGCCCTGAAATGTAATTGAAACACGGCACAGAATGACTGGGTAGAGATCACGATTAAGGAAACTGCCCCCATGAAATCTTCTCATTATCCTTACCCTGTCACAGTTAGCTTTTTCATGAAGGTTAATATTTTGTCTTTGGTCACATGCGAGTGTTAATTTAAAGATAAGAGAATATAATTTTTACATATTACATACAAATAGGTATTTCCTTCTGAAACGGATATCTGGAATAGCTTGTTCATTATCACTGACAGTTAAAAGGATAATTTATTTTTCACAACAACCCTGTTCGGAGAGATATAAGTCATTTGATTTCTGGTAACTTTCTCTGAAGTACAAAAAAACTATTATCATCTTAAAAGAAGCTATATTGTAACAATGTTTTAAGAGAGTTTCTGAATTCTGTCTTCTTGGAAAGTGAATTGTTCGTTGCAATAACTTGCAGGGTATTCTGATTAATAATGTTGTCCTCCCAACAGAAAATCCAATCGGATTTGACAAGTCATGAGATCAGTTTAGAAGAAATGAAGAAACACAACCAGGGAAAGGAGGCTGCCCAAAGGGTACTGTCCCAAATTGATGTGGCACAGGTATTTAATATTATAAAAACTAAGGAACTTGTTTTGGTTTGGTGTTAAAACATAGTCTATATTAGACAACTAGATTAGCAGCAAAATTTGGACTGAGGGCATTATTTGAAAACTAGTATACTATGTGTAAATGATACAGACTTCTTTGGGTTGTACATTATAAGGATAAAATAGATTAATAAATTACCTTTTCTTATAACACTTGTTGAATTCTCCTCCCAAATGCACATATTTTTTGTGCTGGACAAATGGAAAAAAGGAATTAGGGTTTTTTAAATTTTTATTCTTGTTTATACTGAATAATTTTAATAAAATGAATAACAATAAGTAATTTGAATCCAAATGAAAATATGAGTGATGATTGTTTGGAAGGCAGAATTAAAGTGGTGTTTTCTTCCATGGTCTTTACAGAAAAAATTGCAAGATGTTTCCATGAAGTTTCGGTTATTCCAGAAACCAGCCAATTTTGAGCAGCGTCTGCAGGAAAGTAAGATGATTTTAGATGAAGTGAAGATGCACTTGCCTGCATTGGAAACAAAGAGCGTTGAACAGGAAGTAGTACAGTCACAGTTAAATCACTGTGTGGTACGTATTTCTGGTGACAAATACGCAGCTGGCCTTGACTTTTCTTATTAGGAAGTATTTCATGATCCTCTTTTTTTAAAAAAGAATTTCATCTCTCTTTTTTTTTAAAGATTTTATTTATTTGTCTTTAGAGGGGAAGGGAAGGAGAGAGGGAGAGAAACATCAATGTGTGGTTGCCTCTCGTGCGTCCCCTGCCCTCCCCTGCCAGCGACTGGCCCGCAACCCAGGCATGTGCCCTGACTGGGAATCTAATCGCGGTTGTTTGGTTCACAGGCCCGCACTCAGTCCACTGAGCTACACCAGCCAGGGCTCGTGATCCTCTTTTATAACAGAAATTTATTTTAAAATAACTGTGAAATTATACTACACGATTTTGAGATTAAGAACAAAAATGAGCACAGGTGTATTGAGAGACAACAACTTTTACTGAAATACTAGCCACTTAATATGTCTTCTATGAGTGTCTCTTGAGTCTATAATTCTCTAAGGACTGTCCAGAATGTAAAAGGACACATTTATTATTTAATTCTTATGGCACTTTGAATATATTTTAATGGAAATACTGAAAAAGAAATACGGTATGTTCTCACTGAATGTCATTGATAGGTTCTATCATTTCAAGTAAACCAAAATGTAATGAAACCAAGTTTACCATAAGCTAATTGATGTAAGCAAGAGTTAAGTTGCAATGGCATCTCATCAATATCTATAACGAAATTACGTTGAATGAAATGACTATTAGAAGAGCTGCTGTGTATTCGTCTGGAAACAGGAACAACAATAATAGTTGCAATGAGGAAAAACCACATTAGGTATGAGTACCAAGTAAGCTTTTAATGAACTGCACAAGTTACCTCTAATTCTCCAGGCCACAGATTAAATGAAAGATGTTAAAGACAAAAGCTGGTGAAGGGCGAAATCGAGATTTCAATTCAGGCGCTCTTACTCCAAAAGCTGATACCTTTCCATTAAATGCAGGTGCTGGATATATATTAAAGTGCCAGCACGCAACAAGAACAAAACAAAAAGGCATCAAAGAGATAAATGCCCTGTAGTGTAACTCTTCACTGGCCTTTGGGGTTTTGAGTAGTGTCCTTTGTTGCACTTATTGGAAATTCACCAGGTCAGAGGGCTCCTGTGGCCACATAAAACTGAATGATGAGAGCATCTGCTAGAGTACTGCAAGCAGTATTTTAACATTCTGTGTTCTATGGACTGTTACAGTAGAAATCACATAAAATGAAAACACTGAATGTTATTAATTACCATTAAAGGGAAAAACACTTATCCATTTAGTACTTTATGTTGTAAGTATTGTTTCTGTATCCACTTCATAGCATAAAAGAAATAGACCCCTGTAGTGCATTTTGGTCACACCATTATGAATGGGGACAGTACATTCTAGCAAAAAACGTATATATTGCAAAAAATTGCAAAGTATTTTTATTTAATAACATTTTCTCATAATACAGACTGCATTTTAGTGCCATAATTATTATAAATAGTCTTACCCCCTCAAAAAGAAATTTTGAATGTAATGATATATAGCTATTAGCTGATACTAGATGAGTAACGTTAGGCATGCATGGGAACATCTTACATTTTGCAAAAAGAATTCAAGGCAACATGACCCAAGTACACTGCCGTTATGACTAAATCTATTCGCAAAGGGGGAGCTGTTTGTCTTCTTCCAGGAACAAGTCTCTAACAGTACCTTATAAAAGTTGTCTGGCAGTAAAGCCTGCACACTTGTCCCCAGCTGCGAGTGCCTCAGGCTCAGTGCACAGAGCCCGGGGTGCTTGCTCAATTCAGTGCCGGTTCTGGTTTAAACGCCAGGACCAATTCAAGTAGCCCTACTATGGAAGATACTTTCTCTTTGCAATTTTTATATTTTTTCACCACTTAAGATACCCTATTGCGTATGATATAATCATGGCTTTTGGCTTCAAGAAATTTTTACTCTATTAAAAAAATGTCTCCCTGACATCAACACAAATAAACAGAAAGAGTATTTTCCTGAAATAGAAATAAACATTTTCTCTGACTATTGGATGACATGATGCTAATGAATAATACTATTTTGAATGAACTTTCATCGTAAAGGTAAATTGTTAAAAGTTTTTTAAACTTGAGGAAATCATTTGAAATCTGATTCCAAAATTCATGGAGTAGATTCCCAGCATGACAACTGACAGTTGGAATGTTTCTAAATACCTAGATATGTTTATAACTTCCAAGAAATAAAATGAAGTAAAAAAGTAAATCATCTGGAAAGCTCAGTTAGAACTCACAATTATTAATAAAGAATATTTATATCAAACAATCCTCAGAGGGGATTATGATGGAAATAGATTATGCTTGTAGCCTTAATGAATAAGATAATTGCTCAGCTTTTAAAAAATGCTTTGTTTTAAACATTGATTTTAAACTGAAAATAGAAAACAAACCCAATTTTCCTTCTAATTCCAAAAATCAGCAACTCCCTGTAGCAACTTTATTTCTTGGTACCAGTGAAATAAGTAGTTGATGTTCAGACTTAACCACCGACCACATTAAAGCAGTGATATACAATGCCAACTGGGATATATGCATGTATGCATAGGTATATGCATGTATGCATAAGTATATGCACACAAGTACGCATAGAAACACACATACCTTTCCAGGAAAATAGCTACAAGGCAAAATTTGGACAGTGGCTACACAAGGCTTTGTTACGGCAGTATGCTTCATGAAGCAGTGCGTGTGTTCTGTGTAGCTGTAAAGGGCATGTGTGTTTTAAGTAATATATTTATATCTGTTTATAGTTCATTGATCAGCCCCATGAAGAAAATCAGTTTTTACCATCTAATTAACCTATGGAACATTTCCTCTCCTCCTTCTCTATCATTGAATACATTGAACATATGAGTTGGAAATTTGCATGTTCCATCCCCACTACAGTGGAAGTGCCATGAGAACAGCAGTGACTGCCTCTCCAGGCTGCCACTGAGCCCCTGGTCCCTCCCGTACTCTCTGGAAGGTAGTGAGCTCTGGAGAAATACCTGGTGAATGAGTAGATGAATTTTTCCAAACACGCAACTGAATTATGTAACCATCACATTTCGAATATTGTCTACCAACTCTACTTAAATAAAATGAAATAAAATAAAATATATAAATCAATACCATTTAGGAATTCTCTTCACAGACCTGCATCGGAGAACTAAATATATGTATGATGTACTCTTATCTTCGGAAGGATAACTATGAACTATGCATATATGTCATTGCCAATAGGAACTTCAACTGAGCAGAAAATGCAAAAGCTAGATGCTGATCACAGCCACAAAACACTGCCTCATTAAAACTGTCACCAGGAAATAGCAGTTATGGTGATCTCTGTCCCTGTTTCTTTTTATTAATAAGGGCATAAGCCCGATGCCGTTGCTTATTATTCTGTTTCTTTTTATGTTCTAACTTAGAACTTGTATAAAAGTCTGAGTGAAGTGAAGTCTGAAGTGGAGATGGTGATAAAAACTGGACGTCAGATTGTACAGAAGAAACAGACGGAAAACCCTAAAGAGCTTGATGACCGAATAACGGCTTTGAAATTGCATTATAATGAGCTGGGAGCAAAGGTACATGCGCTGAAGCCACAAGCACTGGCTTCTCCCCACTTTCTTTGTAAATTGTAAAGTAAAGCAAGAGGCAGGAATTATGTACAATAGGTGTATTAGAAAGTTTTAATAACTTTCAGTAGATAGATACATAAATATATGCATTCGCACGTATATGCATAGAGATTGAGATAGATTCGCATGTGCAGTTCTTTTTAAGAAACAATTAATCAATGAGGATCTTTATCCAGTCTGTGTTTAAAAACACGTAAAGCTTAGGGAGGTTGTCATTGGTCCATCGGATAGTTGTAAAAGGGTTTCTTTGATCTACACTTGACTTTGTTCATGGTATAGATTTACATGTGCTGACGCAGAGGCTATACCTACTTATATTTGGGTACAATGGAGTTGATAGATTGCACATAGACCACGTTTGCTATAATAGAGTTGGCACCTTCTGCAGAAATTGTTTCCCTGTATGGCAAGCATTGCATAATCTGCCACATTTGACTCATAAGATAGCACTGATAGCCAGTGAAGACCTATAGCTCTGTGATGATTTTTACATTTTTGTCCTGATCAGGGTCTAATTAAAGATGTTTGCATCTCCCCATCCCCTCTTTTCAAAACCGTCGGATATCTAATATAGTTATCTCACTTCCCTCAAATTTAGAGCTTCGATGGTTCAAAATAATGATAGTTCATAAAAAGCATTCCAAAATACATGGCTTGTCAACATCTCGGACTGACCTGACTTTTGCTATCCCAGTGTTCTACATTACTCTAAGCTATCTAAAAGTTTTTATTTTTTGTGCTCGCCTAAGATTTAAGTAGCATTTGGCGTTCCATTGTATCATTAAAGCAAAATGAAACATTGCTAAGAAATCATACTTAGCTTGGGTGGCATGACAACACAGCAAAATATTGGGCAGAAATTCAGTTTTGAAATAAAGCTTTAGAAATATTAATGACAAAGGGAATATTTATACATGTCATGTTATAACAATGTGGTAGTAGTACTTCTCTACCACAGATGCATTTAAATCTTCCAAGCTCCTTTAACACAATGGTTTTATTTAATACAATTAGAAGAAACAAAGCATATCATAATATATTATTCTTTTTATATAAAAAGGCAAACCCTTCTATTTTAATCACCTTCAGAATTCATGTAGTTGTACTGGCTCGAGTTGATACACGTTACCTTTCTGCATTAGTCACCTCAGGCTGCCATAACGAAATGCCATAGGCTAAATTAGTTAAATAACACAAGCTTATTTCTCACAGTTCTGGGGGGCTGGGAAGTTCAAGATCAAGACTAGTGAGAACTCTCTTCCTGGCTTGCAGATAGCAGCCTACTCATACTCACTATGTCCTCACATAGGGGCCTGCTGTGGGAACTAGGGAGAGAGCAAGGCAGAGAGAATAAGAATCTTTCTTTTTCTTCTTAAACATTTTATTTATTTTAGAGAGAGGGGAAGGGAAGGAGCTAAACATCAGTGTGTGGTTACCTCTTGTGCACCCCCTACTAGGGACCTGGCCTGCAACCCAGGCATGTGCCCTGACTGGGAATTGAACCAGCGACCCTTTTGTTTGCAGGCTGCCGCTCAATCCACTGAGCTACACCAGCCAGGGCTCTTTTCCTTCCTACAATCCTATCAGATTAGAGTCCCACCCTGCTATCTCATTTGTCCCTAACTACTTCCTAAAAACCCCATCCAGGTACAGTCACATTGGAGATTGGAGGTTTGGGCATCAATATTAATTTTGGGGGGTGGGGATTCAGTTCAGTCCATAGCATCTTTCTTAACACGCATTTATTAGTTTGTTTACCATCTCCAACATTGTCATTCTTGTTCACTGAATAGCAATTGAAGAGTTTCTTATCTCAAAAAATCTGTCTGCCTTTATTGAGAGATTTTACACCTAGCACCGAGATGCGTTAATACTTGTAACACTTGGTGTGGCTTCTCTGTGCCTTGATTTTTACAGAAATATACCTGAATAGCATGGTGTGTATCAGCCTCAAATACTGAAAGCCTCAATACTCCTATCAGCTGCACATTTTACAGTGTTCATGAGCCTGTGACTGTTGAAACTTTCTACTGCAGGTGGCTCTCTTTTAAATGTATTCATACACAGACACGCACACAAAAATGTAAGCCTCAAGTTTCCTTAAGATGGCAGTGTTTCCTGTTTTATTCAATTCTGTTTATATCCTAGTTAGCTGGATATAAACGGAATAAATAAAAATCAGTAATACATTAGCTCTAAGAAGATATAATTTCTTGTTTTTTTTAAATAAATTTTTATTTATCTTAGAAAGAGAGGAAAGGAGAGAGAGAGAGAAAGAAACATGGATTTTTGTTTCACTTATTTATGCATTCATTGGTTGCTTCTTGGATGTGCCCTGACTGGGACTCGAACCCGTAATCTTCACGTATCGGGATGATGCTCTAACGAACTGAACTACCAGAGCAGGATGAGATAGAATTTCTTTGAAATATCGAATCTAGAATTCTTTCCTACCAATAGTGCATAGAAATAATACCTATGCGTAGAAACAATTCATAGGGTACATATTTTTTCCTCCTGCCCATGAATAAAATCATTATAGTCGCAAGGGAAGATGCTTTTACTTCCCTGAAGGGAAAAACAGAAGGGAACATTCTGTAAAAAATAATTTGACTTTGCAGCCTCAGCAACTAAACATTTTTAAAATTTATATACACCTCTGTTAAAGAAAGTAGTGAATTTTGTTGAGTATTTGGAATTCATATTAAAGTTCCAGGGTGTTTATTTTGATTGTAGCACTTTAAAATCTTTACACATATTTTCACTTGTAGAACACACACAAACACACACATCAGGAAGACATTCTGGGCTTTTCATTAAACCAACCAGACAACTAACCTATACACTTACAATTGTGGGCACACCTGCAGAGGCAGTGGAGAAATACATATTTGTGCCTTCTTTGTCTGAGAACATGGAAGAGTTTGATTTTTGAGGGTCTGTTTTCAACGCTGAGGACTAGAATGCTGGATCACATTATCATTTTCTCTATTAATGAGACTGAAAATTTTGTTTCAGAATTATTTTTCTTCTGCCCCCACTGGATGACAAAAGCACATTTAAAGAGAGTTACCTATATTTTTTGTGTTGTTTTTGTACAAACATATGACATTTTGCAGATGTAATGGCAGTAACATTGGCCACATAAGCGTTATACAGATACTTTTGCCTCTTGAAAAACTTAATATTTTTTCATTTTGATTTCATAGCTGCAAAAGAAAGCCTCGTGTGCATATGGAGGGTTGTTAACCTCCTGGCCCATCTCTGTAACCAATGATTGAAGGTTTTCTAAGAGCAATGCATCCTATCTTCAGTTTGCCTTACACAATTCTACTTATTTTAAAAACTAGCCCTACCTTATTCACATGAGAGAAAATCATTTTAGCTTTTCTTTCTACTTGATACAGGACACTGTCTTTTGTAGAAAAGACCTCATCATTCGAGGTTGTGTTTATTCACTAGTAATATTCAGGAGATAGGATTTTTCAAAAATGTTCCTCTTCAACAGTAAGACAAAGGTTATTTTCAAATGACAAAATCAGAAAAGTTCCAATGAAGTGGCTGTAACTGAAGTCGAATTGACAAAGTAAACCAAATTACATGTTGCTATTGTTCTTCTCAGGTAACGGAAAGAAAGCAACAGTTGGAGAAATGCTTGAAATTGTCCCGTAAGATGCGAAAGGAAATGAACGCCCTGACAGAATGGCTGGCAGCTACAGATACGGAACTGACAAAGAGATCAGCCGTTGAAGGAATGCCTAGCAATTTGGATGCTGAAGTTGCCTGGGGGAAGGTAAAACCTGTATCACTGGAGGTTATTTTTAACATTCACGAAAACACACAGTTGTATAATTTCATAAGGGACTATTAATGTGCAACAATAATAGAATTGTAAATGTTATCTTGCTTCCTTTTCCCTTTCTCAAAAATCCATCAGTGGTTTAACTCTTTCTGTGTCAGCACTATGATAAAACCATTGGAAAGCTTTAGCAAAAGTCTCCCCAGATCTCGTTTAGAATTAGGTAGGTTACGCCGAAGTCCTTTAAAAATACATACATTAATCATCACAAAGTGAGTCCAAGGATGAGATACCCTGTTCCCTAGTTTGCCTAAGACTGACTGCCCAGACGGACCCGACACCCGTGAAGAGGGCAAGGATGCAGAGACCACAGACAGTTGGGCTGGACGGGTCCGGCAAGATCAGCAGGTTGCTTATGTCACACACATACACAAATCTCAAGGGGTCTGTGCAGCTGCTGTCACCTTCATCAGCCAAAGGGCACTGAGTTTTCTTTAGTCCTCAGCTGGGAAATTCTTGCTGTTTCTCTGACAGCCAATCAGGCATTATTGCTCCCTAAATGTAAGGTCGAGGTACGCCATTTCTTTTTGCACGTGATTCATTACTAGAAAGTGTGTTGATATAAAAGAAGTAATTCATACTTATAATTTGTTTTCACCTTAAACTTTGCCGAAGCATGGGGCATTTATAAAAAACAGATTGTAGCACACCCCACCCCCTCGATTTTTTAACTTAACATTTTAACTAGATATTTAAAAACTCTGTCCTTTATTTTCTTTAATATTTTATGTATTTATTTTAGAGTGAGGAGAAGGGAAGAAGAAAGGGGGAGAAACATCAATGTGTGGTTGCTTCCTGTGCACCTTCAACTGGGGACCTGGCCCGCAACCCAGGCATATGCCCTGACTGGGAATCGAACCAGCGACCTTCCAGGTCTCAGGCTGGTACTCAGTACACTGAGCCACACCAGCCAGGGTGCTGTGCTTTATTTTTAATTCAACAAGGCTATTTAGTTTATCCAAAGTTGGGAAGTTTTAAGTTCCTTATGTAAAATCTTAAATCTTACAGAGAAAGGAAACCTGATAACTGATTTTATGTAGATTCAGAGGACAAGTAGATATGAAAGTTTGTTACATGCAGTTTTTTCAAATGGATAGCAGTAAATGCATTTCTTTTATTTTGCCATTTAGAATGTATTTATTGTTAGAGATAAGATGTTGAATTGTATTTATTAGTTCAGAGCAATATATGTATGTGTGTATATGTATATATGTGTATATATATGTGTGTATGTATCATTCACTACCATATATATATATATATATGGTAGTGAAAAAAATATATATATATATTGCTCTACTAGTGAGTGTACAGAGGGTACGGATTAAAAATTACATTGGCCTTATTTTTCTCTTCTTTGCCCAAACAAATATTACATTTTTATGTGATGATTTAATTCGAACCAGTGACATATACTTAGATACAGGCTGGGCTGCTGTAAGAAATAAGCTAAAAATACCATGGCTCCAGGAAGGCAGAGGTTTATTTCTAGCTCATGGAAGTTCTGGGTAGAAGAAGTAACTTTTCTCCATGAAATTCTCCAAAGACATAGGTCACTCTTACTCCATTGTTCAGCAGGCCTCTGGGTATTTGTATTCTCATAGCAATTACCTGCTCACTACCACCACTGCTCAATCCCAGCCCACAGAAAGAAGGGAGACGATGAAGTGGAGAACAACCAGCTCTCTCTTCAAGGTGCATCATGACAGCCCCATGCACTATCTCTGCTCATGTTCCATTTGCCAAATTTTAGTCACGTGAACCTATCTAGCCTCCAGGGAGAGGAGCAAAAGGTGGCCTCTAACTGGGTGGCCAGTGTGTCCTGGTAAAATGATGAATGGATCTTATACAAATACAGAGAAAGAGAGAATGCATTTCTTTTGGCCAGAGCAGTATCACTGCTGCTTTTTACATCATAAGACAAAGGCAACAAAAAGCCTGCATGATCTGTCTCTCTGTTTAAGCACACATGACTGATGGTAGTTTCCACCAGAAGTATTCACAAACTAACAAAACGCCCAGAGAAAACTTAGGGTCTGTTGAAGTATGAGCTATAGTGAACTGGCCACGGGGCAAGCAGTACAAGTAGAGGATTCATGAATATGATGCAGGCTTCATTCTTAGTTATCCTTCCCTTAATATCATGGGGAATATCTTCAATTGTTCCTATGCAGTTTTCATGGGTGCATTGGTTTGCTAGGTCTGCCACAACAAAGTCGCACAGATGCGGTGACTGGAAGAAGAGGAATTGATTTTCTTACAGTTCCGGAGGCTGCAAGCCCAAAGTCAGGGTTTCAGCAGAGTTGGTTTCTTCTGAGGCCTCTCACTTCAGCTTGTAATTAGCTGTCTTCTTGCGTCTTCATATGATCTTCCCACTGTACATGCCCATGTACAAATCACTCTTCTTATGAGGACACCAGTCATACTGGGTTAGGGCTCACCCTAGTGGTCTTATGTGAGTCTAATTGCCTTTTTAAATGTCCTATCTCCAAATATGGTCACATTCTGGGGTGTTCAGGTTAGGACTCAGCATATAATTTTGGCGAACACTACTGCAGCTCATAAAAAGGAACCATATGAAAAAATAGGGCTTCCTCAGCTGTAAAAAAGAAGGAAATATTGCCCTTTGTGCCAGCATGGATGGACCTGGAGAGCCTTATGCCGAGTGTAATGAGCTAGTCAGAGAAAGACAAATACCATATGATTTCACTCATATGCGGAATCTAATGAACAAAATGGACTAACAAGCAAAATGAAGACAGAATCATAAAGCAGACTGACAGTCAGAGGGCACAGGTGGGGATTTGGTTGGTGGTGGAGGGATTGAGCAAAAAACAAAAAAGAGAAAAAACTCCTGGGCTCCTGCAACAGTGTGGTGAGTGCCTAGGAGAGGGGGGTGGGGGAGGTGGAGGGGGGAAGAGGGGGCATAAATGGCGGTGGGAGGAGACTTGACTTGGGGTGGTGAACACACAATACAGCGTACCGATGATGGGTTGTGGAATTGTGCACCTGAAATGCGGATAATTTTGTTCACCAGTGTCACCCAAAAAAATTCAATACAAAGGAAAAATTGTAACTTCATCATGCGAATATTGAGTTCACACAATTCAGCCCTTATCAAAGAATGTAGAATGCTAATTTGACAGTACAGAGGAGTGGAGCTAGACATGAAAGGAATTTGAAAATTTCTGACTACAGTTTGAAACCGAGGTGAAATTATAAAAATATGTCACATCTGAATTCTGGATTCCAGAGTCTCTATAAGATTACTGAATAAGTAACTATGGAGATATTTTTGCAAAAAGATCATTGAATTGGTAACTATAGAGATATTTTTGCAATAGCCTCACCATAAAATTTAAAATATTGTGAGATGATGAATTTAGCAAAGATTTCTAGATTATCCCTGTCATATTAGAAGGTTTGAGTGGTCCGGGGATGTGTCAGCTTATTGAATCTGTCTGGGCAGTGTTTTCCATAAACCCAAGAAACAATACTAATTTGACATCCATCGGGAAACAAGTGTAGAAAACTGGCATTTCTTTTCTTTATTTATATCATAAGTTACTGCTCTCTCCAGGTCTTTTGCAACACTAAACTGCTAATGGTATACTCTGAAAACCCTTAGTGGTCAAAGCGAAGTATACACATTTGCATCTAAATTGCATAATTTTTAATAGGCTCATTTGCAAGGTGTTGAAGCTGTTTCGAAAATCACAATCATATAATGAAAACATGTGACCTACAGATCTACAGCAGTCACATTTATAATTCTATTTTTTTTAATATGAAAATAATCAAACTCTCTTAAATGAAGTCCCAGGACTCCTTAGTACACACATTGCTATTTCACACTGTCTCTTGGTGGATAGAGAACTTGACTCAAAATGTTGGTCTCATCTGCCATTTCAAAGCATAAATGCCAGGTTTTTTCTCAGAATAAATTGAGTATTCATTTTAATGCAGGGCATTAAAGGTATTTGTCAATCATTCCAAGTATATTTGACTTGGAGAAAATTTGAATATAGAATCAATTTATTTTTAAACTGTTTCATTTATTTCTATGGAATTTCTCTCAGTTTTGTTGATCTAAGAGCATTATATTATTTAAATATGAAAATATGTGAGTGTCTAGATATAATATTCTTATACATAAAATTAAATTACCAATGTAATGTTTATTTGACCTTTAGTTGATCTGAATATAGCCTATGTTCAGCTACATTGACTACTATGCAGTCTTTTCAGTTTTATTTTACTGTATTTAAACTATAATGATTTCTTATAGCTCTAATTCCAAAAAAAAATGATTCTTTAGAATGGCTTAAAGAAATACATGGGATTCACCTATCAAAGATAAATAAATTGGAAAACTAGAGGAAGGGAAAATTGCAGTAGGAAAATAATAGACACTATTGCCCATGGATAGTGGAATAGGCAAGGAAAATAAAGCCTCAAAATAAGGCGCCAAGCTTCCTCTCAGGCAAAACCAACAACTAGACTTTTTTTCCATCATTTGAACACTTAACATGAGATCTACCCACTAAAAAAAATGTTAGTGTATAATAATAGTCATGTGAACTATAGGCATAGTATTACCTAGAATCTCTAGATTCATTTCGAATAACTGACACAGAAGGAAATATACTTATGAGATTTAGTTGTCCAAATCATCAAAAACAGTCATTAAATATTTGATTGTACTAGTCATATGCAGGCTTTTATTGAATTTATATTCAGAAGAAAAAAATGGAGGAATGGGCAATGAGACAGCACCCTTATTGATATTGTTACAATAAACATAATTGAAAGGGTTTCTCTTGTCATTTCTCTACTGGCATGCCTACAAGCAGAAGCAGTTTCATGCATCTGCCCCTGAACTTGGGCCATGCCTTCTTCTGGAATGAGTATCAGGAGCTTGGCACTGCAAGAGCCTTTTGATAGGTCGGGGCTATTGCAGAAGCAGCCTTCCCAAAAGAAATTCTCTCATCTAAGTTTTCCTCCCACTCGGAATTCTATAGGCATACACTCAAAACCACAGACGTGAGAACATGTGGGTCTTCTCAATTGTACTGAGTGGTGCAGGACAGGATCCCAGGTGTTTACAGGTACCATCTGCTTGCTAAGGACAGTAACCCCAAGAATCTCGTGGGTATCCCAGATCAGATGCTTGGTGATCTCACCAAGGGAAAGAGTGGAAGAACTTTCAGAAGCAGCTAGGAGGGTGGCGAGATTGGTTAGCTGGAGGCGCAGCCAGGGGCAAGAAAACAGCTGTACCACCTCCCACCTTGTGACCATGCTTCCAGATCGCAGTTAGAGGGGAAAAATGGATACATTCAAAAAGACGTCCATACTTTTCAGAAGGACGTCTATACTTTTCTTACTGTGAAAGAAAAAGATTTTGCATTAAAATGACAGGAAGCAGACATTTTAGAATAATAGTAACAAATGACAAAGAAGTTCAATAGTGGGAATGGAGAGTTATTAGTGCTAATGTAAAATTCCTAAAGCCCAGTGACCCTTTCACTGTCTATGTAAATTCACACAAGGTGCTTCCACTGAAGTAGTGATAAGGAGAACAAAATTGATGTTAAGATTTTTAAAAGCACATCTCACTCCTAGCCACTGTGGCCTGAACACCAGAGATTCCACAAAGGAACCGTCATTGGTGTTCATTACCCCATTAGTGATCAGATATCTCTGAGCCCTTCATACCTTACAAATCTCTATTGCTGCCATTTACCAGCTTGTGAGGAGGAACATGGAACAAACAAAGGAGGAAAATGGTAAAACTAGGGGAAATGACCAGTGCCTGGGGGGTTTGCATACCTGCACTACACACGATCCTTGAGCTGTCATGATAACGTCTCGTCTCGTGGACTACTGAGTGGACATTAACAATTTCACTTGCCCAGAGGGCAGGGAAAAGGTCTGCTTTGTTCCATGGTGTTTCCCATGCACATAACATAGAATCTGACACACAGTATGTGCTTGCTAAATAATCTGTTCAGTAAGAGTAATTGCAATTTAAGACAAAAAACAAAAAAACCCCATACTGACGAGCCATTTCTTCTGAGAAGAGAAAAGTGATGATGCTGTTAAAGTGATAGTAAGCTTTAGAACAAATGGCAACATGAACAGTCACAGGGGTCACACGCTCCCATTTGGTAGATGAGAAAGGGGAAGTCCCGGTGCCTATAGCAAATGTGCGCATGGAATCCAATACTGGCTCTGATTTCAATAGCTTTTTTCCACTGTG
This sequence comes from Carollia perspicillata, assembly GCA_004027735.1. Taxonomy (NCBI): domain Eukaryota; kingdom Metazoa; phylum Chordata; class Mammalia; order Chiroptera; family Phyllostomidae; genus Carollia; species Carollia perspicillata. The sequence continues at coordinate 582 of PVKM010007937.1, read as the reverse complement.
GTGGTTGTTATAAATCTTATCTTCTAGCAATTTAAAGGTAACCTAACTCAAAATGAGAACATAGTATTTATTTATCATCCACAATGAGTATAAAATACAAAATGGTTAATTTTTTATTAGATCATATTTTACTGTTATTCTGTTAAAGTTGTCCCAGTTTTCCCCTTCTGCCCTCCTCCACCCATGCCATCCCCTACTCCCACAGTCAGTCCCCACACGGTTGTCCATGTCCATGGGTCATTCATACATGTTCTTTGACTAGCCCCTTCCCCTTCTTTCCACCATTATCCCCCTCCCCACTCCCCTCTGATCACTATCAGTCTGTTCCATATTTCCATGCCTGTGGCTCTATTTTGTTCATTCGTTTATTTTGTTCATTCTGTTCCTCCTATAGGTGAGATCAGATGGTATTTGTCTTTCACCGCTTGGCTTATTTCACTCAGCATGATGCTCTCCAGTTCCATCCATGCTGTCGTGAATGGTGGGAGGTCCTTCTTTCTCTCTACTGTGTAGTATTCCATTGTGTAAATGTACCCCAGTTTTTTGATCCACTCATTTACTGATGGACACTTAGGCCCTTTC
>PVKM010007936.1:0-40243 GCA_004027735.1 Carollia perspicillata | reverse complement strand
AGTGGAGCAGAAAATGAGGGCAGTTGTCACAGTGATCAGATGAGCAATGATTTCTCCAATGACGATGGCGTCGATGAGGGCATCTGCCTTGAGAGCAACAGTGGAACTGAAAAGATTTCAAAACCTGGTCTTGAAAAGGTACCCTCTACAGTGTGTGGTGAAAGAGAAAACAATGTATCTTGGGCCGATGTATACAATTGTGTAGCCGTGTGACTGATAAAGTTCTCTTTAAAAGAAGTTTAATTTTTGAAAATTAAGATTTCCTAAAGTATTATTTTTATGCATTTATGTGATTATAGTTAAACTTATGAGAAACTGCTTACAGGTGGGAGCATTAATTTTTGAGAGGCTGAACTGCGATTATGTAGGCAAGGTGGGTGATGGTGTGGAAAGGGCCCTAGTAATCAGGACTTTGGCCCTTAAAGTTGCAGCAACCTCTCTATCTTGTATCTTGGAGTTTTCTTATACAGCAAAATAAAACATTAGACCTTTTGATTTTTAAAATTCTAGCTGTGGAACCCTTTATGAAATAGTTAATAATAGAACTGATTTTTTAATTTTTTGTTTTATTTACTTATTTTTTATTTATTTTAGTCCCACCACACTGTGGTGAAGTGGTTCCTTCTCCCTGTCTGTGGTTATAAGGCTTTTCTCCAGCTGGTGTTCGGTTGGTTATTCAGATGATTTCTCTACAATTTAATTGTAATTCCAGATTGGTCCTGGGAGGAGGTTAGTGTAGTTTCCACCTACTGCTCCACCATCTTGGGTCTCACTCAGAACTGATCTTTTTAAGGTAGGGGAAAGACAGAGCCCTCAGGCTGCTTCCTCCTCCCTGGCCCCCAGCCCCACGACAGCCCTTAAGGCACTTAAAAAATGTTACATTTCCATGAATTATAATTTTAAAACTACAAAGCTGGATAATCTCTAGGATAGAATCTTTTTTTGTCACTGTGTCAATGATTTTTAACATTTAATCAAACCATTTCTTCCACATTCATATAATCGGCTTTAATGAAGGGAGAATTACAGAGCAAATATCTTGAACACAGTGTGAATGTGAGTCACTAGCGTGAAAACTGATCACTATCCCGATCTTAGAGTCATAACATATACCCATTTTTTTGGCAATATTTGAAAATGGAGTTTTCAAGTGCATAAATCTATTTTTAGCCTAAGACCAATATTCTCACCACCATCACCTTTTAAAATTACCTGTTTCTTTCAGGGCAGATAGATGAGTGTGAATTACTATGAATGAATGATGTGGGAGATACATTATAACTTAGGATAAGGAGTATTACATTCAAGCAAGGGCTTGGCACACTGGCTTAAGAGCAAAATCCAACCCCGTGCCTGGTTTTCTGCATAGACAATTATGTTTTTTTTCTTTGGCTTATTAAACTAGGTATGTCTTCCCTTGCCACGTTGAGTAATATGGTGAAGAGGACATTCTAGCACTGTACCTAGGCTCATGAGAAGTGTGTTCAGTCTCTCATCTTTAATTATGATGTTTGTTATAAACATCTTATAGATGTTCTTTATCAAGTTGAGGAGCTTTCCCTATTCTCAATTTGTAGAGAGTTTTTATCACAAATCAGTATTGGATTTTGTCAAATGCTGTTTCTGGGTCAGTTGATAGGATCATGTAATTTTCTTTCTTTAATCTGCATTCCATAGATCAGTGAGTTTCAGCCAGTGTGCCATGGCATCCTGCTGTGCCACAAGAATTTTTAAAATGTGAAATATCTGATTATTTAGCCAGGGGGCACTGACCTCTTTTCCCTGAGATTGTCAAATAAAAGATGACAACAGCTTAAACAATAGCCGTCTGGTGTGAATGGATCAAAATAATACCTTTTTTTGGTCAGACTGACAAAAAACATATTTTTTGGTGTGCCACAGAATTTTAGTAATTAGTTTGTGTGTGCCATGAGATGAAAAATGTTGAAAATTGCTTACATAGATTGCTTTTCTGATGTTGAACCAGCTTTGCATACCTGAAATGTCAAATCAGTAGATAACTGTATCACAGTGATCTATAGGATAACTAACATGTTATATAGGATAACATGTTACTTTACTGTGTATTAATATACAAATAAGGATTTTGTATTTTTCCTCTTCTTGAGCTACCTTTATTTTTTTCCCTTAGAATTCCTTGATCTATGAGCTCTTCTCCGTTATGGTTCATTCAGGGAGCGCTGCTGGTGGTCATTATTATGCTTGTATAAAGTCATTCAGTGACGACCAGTGGTACAGCTTCAATGATCAACATGTCAGCAGGGTAAGGAGGGGATTTTAAAGATTATTATTCTAAAAGACAAGATTGGGATGTTTCTATCAATATCAGGGTTTATTGAAATGGGAGACTGAATATGACCAGTGAAGCATTTTAAGACACATACCAAATCAGACTTTTTGTTTTTACTTTTAGTAAATTTCCTGCTTTGTTTATTGATGCTGTTTCTTGGTTTTGTTTTGTTTTGTTTTGTTTGGGCTTCCCTGAGTGTTTCCAGAGGTAGACTCCCAATTTTCTTCTTGTCCTGAGCATTCATATGGGCCATTTAGGAGCATTAGAACTGATTGACCACTAACAGCCACTGATTATGGTTGGTATCTGTATGGTCTGTTTAACTGAGGTTAAAAATTGGGTTACATATAGCCATAAAGGTAATCATGTTACAGATTTTAATCTGTGAATTGGTATCTGTATGGTCTGTTTAACTGAGGTTAAAAATTGGGTTACATATAGCCATAAAGGTAATCATGTTACAGATTTTACCAAAAAGTAAATAATGTACCAACTTTTTAGATAACACAAGAGGACATTAAGAAAACACATGGTGGATCTTCAGGAAGCAGAGGGTATTACTCCAGTGCTTTTGCAAGGTAAATAACTTCATAATTTTCTGTATTTATAAATTAATTATAGGTTCTCAACATTTTTCACCATTAAAAAGGTTTAACCTAGAGGTTGGTAAACTATAATCCATAGGTCAAATCTAGTGTATTTCTAGCTTGGGGAAATAAACTTTTATTAAAACACCAGCATGCTCATTTGTTTAAATACTGTGTGCTGATGTTATTGCACTACAACAACAGAGTTAGGTAATTGCAGCCCAGATCATACTTTTACTATCTGGTCCTTTCCAGAAAAAATTTGCTGAGTCCTTACTTAACTATAGTAATCATTCTAGAACACAGGTTGTGTTGAAAACTTGACTGTTAGTTACCAAGAGGTGGTATGGAATCTTCTCATAAATGTATCAGTAAAAGCAAAGTAGATTTTTTTCCCTAGAATGTTTTAAATGTGAACCTGTTTGAGAACAGTTTCATGACTTTCTAATTGTTTGAAACAAAAAATATTTTAAATAAATATTTGATGCTAGGAAATGGAATCTTCCCAGTCTACTTTTTGTCCCCATTAATCATTTTTGTACTTCCACCAGCTCCACGAATGCATATATGCTGATATATAGACTGAAGGATCCAGCAAGAAATGCAAGTATGTTAACATATAGTAATTTGGTTTTAATGTGTAGTATAAACTAATTTCTTTTGCAAGTTTTTTGCAAACCCAGATAACCACTTTTAACTGATAGGACAATTAAGTTTTTTTATGCATGGAAGAATTAATTATAAAGACTGTTAAAAGAGAATACCAACTGGTAAAAATCCTTGGGAAAAAATGAGCTGTTTTTTAATACACCAAGAGACAGAACTTACTCTACATTGAATAAACCAGATCCTTATTTGCAGTTAGACTGTATTGTGTGCAATTCAGTGATGGTAACCTCCAGGCCTGTGTAGCAGTCAGAACTCACCGGGTGCATGTCCCAGACCCAGTCATTTAACTTTCCTAAGTCTTACTTTCCACATTTTTAATAGGAATACTTACAGTGTTTTATAGGGTTGTTTTAAAAAATTAAATGAGATACCATTTTAAGCATTTAGCATCATGTCTGGTATATAGTAAAAACTCAAATTTAGCTATTATTGTTTTTCTTTGTTCACTCTTTTTGGGAATTTAGTATCTAAATGCTTTGAATGGGGACCACAGATGGAATAAACTTCCCAGTTAGCACTCAAGTAATGTTCTTAGGAACTAGAGTTAAGTACCTTTGCCGTTGGCTTAAAAAGCAAATAAGGTTTTACAAGTCTAGTACGCCTCCTTTATTATGTCATAATTTTATTAAGAATTCCCCCCAAATAATCGTATATACAAAGCATGTGAGATTGTCTTTTTTTGTAATTATTTTAAAAATTGCAGTTCCTGACTAAAGCTAACTTGCTAACTCTAACTAAAGCAGTATAGCAAAAAGAGGTGTGTGTTTGTGCATTTACATAGTTATAAACACAGATGATGTTTACGTATGTTCTTTTCATAATTAAAATAATATTTTCACTGTCATTGATTTTAACATGTTCTTTATTTAGAAATTACCATGCTATGAGTAAATCTATTTTAAGCAGTGTAATGTTTTATTTACATTTTTGTAAACCCCCATCAGATTGTGAATGCACTTGTTGCAAGACTTAGGACTTACTCATCTTTTCACCAAAAGTGTAGTGCAGGGTCTGTCATATAGTGGTTTATCGATAATTTGCTATAGAATTAATGAAAAGAAAGGAAATTATAACAAGAAGTCATTTTAGAACAAAGATATTAGAGTAGGAGTAATCATTTGATATAACCCAAAAAGTGACTTGTCCACTGTCATAGCTACCTGGAGGCAGAGCCAGGATTATAGTTCATGTGTCCTCCAGCACCCAGCATTCCAGATTATTTCCAGTAGAGCAAAAACTCAGCTTTCTTTTTATTCACTGCCCTGGCTGTAGGTTTGCGCTGAAGCACCAGAGGGCACTCGATGTACGACATGGAACATTTTTAAAATTAGAGTGTACTTTTAAGAATAGATTTTACCTTCCACAGAGGCATGATTTTTAAATGTATATTAAATTTATATTAAGTTGTTCTCATTTAATAATAATCATTGGCTTTATTAAATGGTGTCATAATCTCATAATGTCACTTTTAATACTTTGAGTTCCATATGAAATTCTTTTATTAGAAGGCAGCTAAAAGACTGCTTTGAGAACAAAGATGGGATAATTATATTAGGGAATAATAAATAGCATTTGTAGTAGTAACAATAGCAACAGCATTTATTGTATTTTATTATACCCTGGGTAATAACTGGTGGGGTAGGTGCTGGTAATAGGCTGAAGAAACGAAGGTCTGGAGAAGTAAAGTTGCCCATGGTCATCTAATTTTATGGTGGTAATGCAGTGTGAAGTCAGAAATAGTTTTATTTCCAAGTTTCAGAGAAACGTTTTTATTCTAAAAATATTAGTCTACATAGAGTTGTCCTGGAGCCAGGAGCTATTATGGGTAAATCTATGTCTTTTTAAAATATGAGGCATAATCATGTGTTATTATTAACTGCCTCTTTACCCATTTCTGGAAGAAGCTCATGTTTCAAATCAAAAGATTTACATAATTGAGATATATTTTGATGAGAGCTATAGTAGAATTATATACAATGGGATCATAGTAGAACAAAATAAAACACAGGAAGCTCAATTTCAATAACAGTCTTACCCTGTTTTTATTATTAATAGAATTTCTAGAAGTAGATGAATATCCAGAACATATTAAAAAATTGGTGCAGAGAGAGAGAGAACTGGAAGAACAAGAAAAGAGGCAACGAGAAATCGAGCGCAACACATGCAAGGTTAGATTTCATAATTTAACTTTTAATTAAAAAGTGCTATTTAAATCTGCTTAACTACAGTTCTCATAGCTCACTGATGGGGTTGGCTCTCTAGGTAGTTGTGCTGTCATGATCACTAACCAGGGTAGCCAACCACACTGCTGAAGTAAGGGTTTCATAGTATGCATTAAAGAGCACTGACATTCGGTAATACCCAGTACTGGTGTGGTTACAGTAAGAGGAACATTGTCATAGTCTGCTACAAAAACACTAATTAAAACTTTTCGGCATAGATATTGAGTAGAATTTATCAAGAACCTTATGCAAATTCATATTATTTTATCTATAATTCTCTTTAGGAAATTTACCTAGTGAGATAATTATGGATGCTGTAAAGTTTTGCCCACAGAGACATTCATCACAGTATTTTCCAAACTCGGGAAAAATTGGAAACAAACTGAATGTGTATTAGTAGGGGAGCGATTATATAAATTATGATAAATGCTCAAAAGGAAACATACACTTGTTAAAAATGATGGTTTTACATTTTTTAATAACATGAAATACAATCGCTGTCAATTAAGTGAGAAAATGACACCAGAGAGAATGATCCTAATTATGTTTTTAAAACATATATAGTTTTTTGACTATTAGGGAAAAAATGCTGTCTACAAAAGAATTAAACTTCAACTTATGACCTGCTGAGTTGATGATAATATTTTACAATTTCTAGATAAAATTGTTCTGTTTGCATCCCGTGAAACAAGTAATGATGGAAAATAAATTGGAGGTTCATAAGGATAAGACATTAAAAGAAGCAGTAGAAATGGCTTACAAGGTATGTTTAATTGCACTGTTAGTATGTAATTATTGATATCTTAGATTATGGTATTAACATGTTTTCCAAAGTTTTTTATTATAGTTAATAATAATATAAGCACTTGCAATAACATTGATAGCTCATTTAAATCACGTATCTTTTTATAAATGTAGATTATACCTCTTTTCTGAAACATACTGAGTTGGTTTTGATAAATTTCTCAAAAATACTTATTTATTCTTTACATGCATTTAGCAGATACTTACTGAGTGCCTACCATATGAGACGTCACAGGAACTAGAGTGCACAGGACAACATAAGGTGTTAGAGATACCAGAGTGAGCGGGCATGCTCACTGCCCGCACTGAGGTTATAGTCCATTGGGGCAAAAGGCATGGAAAACATATTAAACATCAAAATTTGCCATTTGTTTAGATGCTATAAAGTAAATCAGTAGTATATTGAGATTATTTATTCTGAAACTTTTACCATGAGAAGAAGACAGCTATGCAAAAATTTGGGGAAGAATATTTTAACTAGAGATAGGTAGCAGTGTGTGTAAAGACTGAGGTGAGGAAGTGCTTAGCATGATCAAGAAAGTGAAAAAAAAGGAGCATTAGGTTTTGATTGTCTTGAATGAGAATAGCATAAAATGAAATTAAAGACCTTTCAATAATAGAAGTTTGCATTTTTAAGAACAATGCAAAGTCATTAGTGGGTTTTGAAAGGCAAATAGAAAGGAAAACGTTGTTTAACCAGATTATTCTAAATATCATCTGTGATACTTGGCAAATTTAGATTTTGTGTCCTTTTCTATAAAATTAACATCATTTGACTGAAATTAAGCAGTCATTACCTAGAGAAAAAATTGTATACCAGACTCTTACTTACAATTGTATCAGAACCAATTTGAGAAATAGAAATAATACACATGATAGCTGACATTGTTTCTCAAAATGTGATTCGTACAACTTGCACCAGAATTACATTCTTATTTAAAAAAAAAACTAATTCCTGCAAATAATTCTGAATTTCTGTGTTGGTTCCTGGAAATATGCATTTTAAACAGTTCCCTCAGGTGATTTTTAAGCATATTGAACTTTGAGATCCACTTTTTATTAGGTCCCTGGCACTGCATAGAAGTCAGTATTGAAAATTTATATTAAATTTTCAGTACTTTTGCCAGGCATATAGGAGAGTCAGAATTATATGGTTATGTGAATGAGTAAATCAAGAGTAAAATGTGTGGATGGATGGCTCTGGATTGACCTTATTAAAGTAAAAATCCTTTAAACATACAGATATCATTGCAAAATCATACTGAATCCAAATTAGAATAAAATGGAGAAAATGTCTTTACTAGACAGTTTTACACAGCAAGGTCAATCAGTGATAGCAGTAGGATAGTTTGTATTCCATCTGTTTTTTATGCATGAAGAAAAAAATATTGTCTTAAAAGTAGAAGTAAAAGTTTGCAAATATAAAGAATCAAACAAACAGAACAGATAAAAAATTAACCTTATGTGCCAAAAATAGAGCTGATCTTTGGGGATGAGAATGAGGTTGAGTAGAGGTCGGTAGGGACATGCACGTTTTTCTTTGAAGTCACAATCACAGAACGTAAATGAGGTTTCTGTGCTTCTGCAGGAGGTTCTTTCCAACTTAAGAGATATTGCATCCAGGCATGCTGTCTACTAGTGACATGGGATAGAGGGAAATTTTATGATAGGAATTCTGGTGCCCTGAGCTGTATGTATTCTAGAGGCTAATATTGAAGGGAATAGTCCAACGAGGAATGGGCAGCACTTGGGAGGCACGGAAGCTATAGGCTTTATGGTAGCTTTCTGAGGTATGCTGTCCTCCTGTACTTAGAAGATGGTTACTACGTACATGAGTTATCAATTCTTCAAATTGGATTAAGAAAACAAAAGATGTCTATTCTAGTTGATGGTTTTCCTCCTGTTTCCTGCTTAGTGATTACAGAGTAGTAACTTATACTACATTGACTTTGAGTCCATCTAAAGTTTAGAATGTTAACTTTTTAAAATATAGTTGTCTTTAAAATATGTTAGTGCGTAGGTTGTACGATCTAATGGATAATGAAACGTGGTTATTTAAAAGCAGCATTTAAGTTGTGTCTTTAACTTTAATGTCTTTGAGCTTCGATGCAAATTATAAACATGGGTGTTGTGTTTGTTAGGACCTACTAAGAGATGCTATAAAAGAGAACTCTAAATGTGAGTGTGGCTACACATCAGGATAAAACATTACATATTTGTCCTTGGGGGCCATTTTCTTTTAGATAATGGATTTAGAAGAGGTAATACCCATGGATTGTTGTCGCCTTGTTAAATATGATGAGTTTCATGATTATCTTGAACGATCGTATGAAGGAGAAGAAGACACACCAATGGGACTTCTACTAGGTGGAGTCAAGTCAACGTATATGTTTGATCTGCTGTTGGAGACCAGAAAACCTGACCAAGTTTTTCAGTCCTATAAACCTGGGGGTAAGGAGTGTCCAGTATTTTGTATAGTAGTGCACTTAACATTTTTATAAAGTTTTTGTTTTAGAAATGAATTTAATTTTTATAAGTTCTTAAAATGTTTTATATGTTCTTAAAATAGTTTCAATAGTCAGTGTCAACCTTGGAATTAAATTCTAGATTACTTTCAAAGCGTTATACACAGAATTTATAAAACAACAGTGTTCACTGGGATTTTTCTTCAGTATTGAATAATCCTTCCCCTCCCGCCCGTCCCCCATTTATAAAGAAGACCCTACACCACAAAACATATATTCCCATAAAGCCTTAGAAGTACAGTCTGTTTCTCAGGGTCCCTTTGAAAAAATGGTTTCATAACTCATTGCTGTCAGCCTTTTAAATTTTTCTTCTTCCTTCCCATTTCTGTGGGATCCAGGGACTTCAGCCTTTTTTGTTTCTATTAAATCTGTCACATTTTCATTATGTGAAGGTATTTTTTTCTTTGAGATTAGTCTGAAAAGCAAAACACCATGCCTGTAGCTTTACCCAAAATCGTCCTTTAAGGTGGTTACATTTCCAAAATTTTCTAGTAATCATTATATTTAAACTACAACAAATAGGGCAAAATCAAAATATTTAAAATTCTTTTAACCAAATTCTTACTGTTATTGTCTTGACCTCAATTCCCTTGTGTTGGTTGTTAATCAGAAATCAGGTTTATGTTCTCTACTTTCACTCCTAAAAGCTGAATGTATAAGGATTTCCTCTAGCCTTTCCAGTTGTGCTCCTCTGTGGCTCCTCCTCACACCTCCTCTTCTTCATGGAGACTCCTTTCCGAAGGAGACTAAGTGTGGTGTACTTTCAGGGGCTCCTTTGGTCAGACTCTGCCTTATCTGCAAAGAGTTCCTTTGGAGCCTTTCCTTGCAGATTATTTTTGAGCCTGGATAGCAAAAACTATGATCAAAGAATCACATGAGTCAGCAATAAAACCATGTTTTTAAGAGATCTCAAAATGTGAGTGTGAATTGTAAAACTTATAACCAAGGGCTTGAATGATTTAATAAAGATTATTCAAAAGCAGGTACAGCTGCTATGTCCACTTTACTATTTGTTCTATATTCTTGTTATTTATATTTATTTAATGTGTTTTGGGCATGTGTTTTGGAACTTTAGAAATATATTTTTAATATGCTTAATAAATCTGACAGTGGCATCATGTTTTATATGGAAACAAAGCATATATTTTTATTTTTTATTATTTGTATTTGTTTTAATCATATTTTATTGATTATACTGTTACAGTTATCCCAATTTTTCCCCTTTGCCCCTCTCAACACTGTACCCCCCGCCACTCCCTCAGTCAGTCCCCACACCATTGTTCCTGCCCATGGGTCATGCATAGGTTTTTTGGCTACTCCACTTCCTATGCTGTGTTTTACATCCCCATGGCTATTCTGTAACTACCTATTTGTACTTTTTTTAAAAAAGATTTTATTTATTTATTTTTAGAGGGTAAGGGAAGGAGAGAGGGAGAGAAACATCGATGTGTGGTTGCCTCTAGTGGGCCCCACACTGGGAACCTGGCCTGCCACCCAGGAATGGGCCCTGACTGGGAATCGAACCGCGACCCTTTGGTTTGCAGGCCCATGCTCAATCCACTGAGCTATGCCAGCCAGGACCTATTTGTACTTTTTAATCCCCTGACCTCTTCACCCATTCTCCCACATCCCTTCCCATCTGGCAATCATCAAAATGCTCTCCATTTTTTGGAGAATCATATCCTTGATTCTCTCTCTGTTCTTGTTTGCCTAGTTTGTTTTTTAGATTTAGTAGTTGATAGATATATATTGGTGCTATTTTTTGGTTCATAGTTTTGAGCCTCTTCTTCTTAAATCCCTTTAACATTTCATATGATAATGGTTTGGTCATGATGAACTCCTTTAGTTTTTTCTTGTCTGGTAGCTCTTTACCTGTCTTTTGATTCTAAATGATATCTTTGCTGAGTAGAGTAATTTTGGCTGTATGTCTCTGCTTTTCATGACTTTGAATATTTCTTTCCAATCCCTTCTTGCCTACAAAGTTTCTTTTCAGAAATCAGCTGACAGCCTTATGGGAACTCCTCTGTAGGTAACTAACTGCTTTTAAGGCTTTTGCTGCTTTTAAGATTCTGGCCTTATCTTTAACCTTTAGCATTTTAATTATGCTGTCTTGGTGTGGGCCTCTTTGCACCCATTTTGTTTAGGACTCTCTGTGTTTCCTGGACTTGCATGTCTATTCACCAAATTAGGGAAGTTTTCTTTCATTATTTTTTCAAATAGACTTCAAATTTCTTGCTCTTTTTCTTCTTGTTCTGGCACCCCAATGATGAGTTGTCCCAGAGGCTATTTACACTATCCTCGTTTTTTTGGATTCCTTTTTCTTCTTGTTGGTCTGTTTGGTTGTTTTTTGCTTCCTTGTGTTCCAAATCATTGATTTGATTCTTGGCTCCATCCACTCTACTGTTTCCCTGTAAACTGTCCTTTATTTTAATTAGTGCATCCTTCATTTCTGACTGGATCTTTTTATGCTTTGAGGTCCTTGCTAAGTTCCTGGAGCATCCTTATATAACCAGTATTTTGAGCTCTGTATCTGATAAGTTGCTTATTTCCATTTTGTTTAGTTTTTCTTCCAGAGTTTTGATCTGTTCTTTCATTTGGGCCATGTTTCTTTTTCTGATTTTGGCAACTGGCCTGTGTTTATTTCTATGTTTAGGCAGAGCTGCTTTGACTCCATGTCTTAGTAGTGGCCTAATGTAGTAGGTGTCCTGTAGGGTCCAGTAGCACAGCATCCCCTTCACCCAGGCTGGGTACTCGAGGTGTGCTCTTCGTGTGGGCTGGGTACACCCTCTTGTTGTAGCTGCTTGATTGCTCTTGGCAGGTCAATGGGAGGGATTTACCCAGGCCAGTCAGCTGCGAAGACTAGTTGTGAACACTGACCATCAACCTCTGCAAAGTTTCTGTGCAGGAGCAGGGTGGTAGTGCTCCAATGTGGTCTGTAGCTGTATTCTGGGTGTATAGGCACTGGGGTTTCCAGGGTATTGCAAGCTAAGGTCAGCCCCCACATATGTTTTGCCCAGTGCCACCCTGCCTGAGTTTTAAAGCAGCCTGAGATGGCTGCTACTCGTGCTGGGCTTGGAGATTCCCAGGTGAAGTCAACCCTTGAATCTAGGCTGGTTCCTGCTAGGGCTGGGCCTGGGGCCCCTTAACAAGTGGTAAAAGGGGCTTCAGGCTCCCTGAGGCTGGTTGTTGCTTGTTTGAGAGGATTTAGGAAGTTGTAAAGCATGAAGCAAGACCAGCCATTCACATGGAAAAGCAGCTTGCATGAGCCATAAGTTGGGTTCAGTGGGACAGAGTCTCAGGGGATCTCCAGGGCAGGGCAAACAGTGTTAACCAGGTTGATGCAGTCTCAGATACGACACCAGCCTGCTTGCTTTGTGTCTCTGTGCTGGAGCCTTCAGAAAAGGGACATTTCTGAATGTCTCCCAGTCTGGGAAAAAGCTGTCCCCAGCTCTCACCTTGATGCCAGGCACATCACTTTCTCCCTGTGCACCACTGGTACCTTTTAAGTTGCTACCCTGGTGCTAGAGTTCAGAGAGAGTGAGTCCGATTAAGTTTGTATGTGGTTTCTTTAAGAGGAGCTGCTTGGGACTCTAGAAATTTCTACCATTGACTCAATCCCTGGTGGCTTTTGCAGCCAGAAGTTATGGGGACTTATCTTCCTGGCACAGGGACCCTGAGCTGGGGGACCTGGTGTGGGCCTGGGACTCCTTGCACCCAAGATATCCCTCCTGAACTTTACCCACCACATGTGGGTGTGGGACCACATTCCTGTGTCTCTGCCCCTGCTACCAGTCTGGATGCATGTGGTTTCTTGAACTCTGTAGTTGTCAGACTTCCATCCAGCTCGATTTCTGATGGTTCTGAGTGACGGTTGTTCTGTATTTTAGTTGTAATTTTGATGTTTGTGTGAAGAGGCTAGCCAGTTTACCTATGCTGCCATCTTAATCAAAAGTCTCAAACCATGTATTTTTAAAAATCACATTTTGACTTTAGTCATTTTTTTAAAGTGATCTGGAACTTTTTTATTAGGCCCATCTTCTTATCTTTATGTATGTCTGTAATGTGACAAATTATACAAGTTACAACATGTGTTAAAGCATGTGTAACATACATTTACCATTTTGATAACTAGTAAAAAATGTTACTTTTGCCATCTATAGAAATATATTAAGAATGCATTACTTACATGCAGTACATTTTTAAAATTAACCCCCAGTTACATTTTCATTGTTTTCGAATGTGACAGAAGTGATGGTGAAAGTTCACGTTGTTGATCTAAAGGCAGAATCTGTAGCTGCTCCTGTCACTGTTCGTGCTTACTTAAACCAAACAGTTACAGAGTTCAAACAACTTATTTCAAAGGTAAGTTTTCAAATTGGTTAATGAATGTTTTTGAGTGCCTGCCCTGTACAAAGTGCTGTGTGATAGTTACAAGTAAGATATAGGAATCAGTATTTACTTTTAGAAGCCCGTATTTATAGCTCGAGACAACTGTAGTTAAGAGAGAACACTCAGAGAGAAGGAACAGATTGGCCAAAGTGCTCAGGTAAAAAGGTGTGAGACGTGTGTAAAACAGCGGTGTGTTTGGCTGGATCATTGTAAACAGGCCTGGAAATGTATGTCCAGTTATTTCATGGAGGGGCGTTAAATTACTTTTTCCAATTAAATTACTTTTATTACAGGCTATTCATTTACCTGCCGAAACGATGAGAATAGTGCTGGAACGCTGCTATAATGATTTGCGTCTTCTCACTGTGCCCAGCAAAACCCTGAAAGCTGAAGGATTTTTTAGGAGTAACAAGGTATCTCTTATTTTTTCATTATTATTTTCTGGTAATAACTAATGAAATTAAGTTTAACATTATAAATCCAGCCTCTAGAGCTATTCACCTTTTAAATTTTCCCAATAATTATCTTTCTTTGTAGTCAGGTCAGATCTGGCTTCTTTCTGTCCTCTGAATCAGTCTTACTGCTTCCCCTCCTGGCCTTGTTCACAAGCTACTCCCACCTGGAGTCTTCCTTGCTGTCTCCCTACGTTTTTTTTTTCAAGCCCCAGATTACTCCTGCCTCTTTGGTGAAGCCTTCATGACAACTTGCATCCACTGTGGTTGTGTCCTCTGAATTTTATTCATTTTTGAGCTTCTCCCATAATATAGTACTGTGTGGCGATATAGAGAAAATTATCATATTGGCTTTACCCAACATTATTTTCTTTGCCTACTCTTTTATCTCTGTTAGAAAAGAGAATGTTCATGTTCATGCTTTTGTTTCATCTCTTGATATAATTATGTGTTTCATTATTTATCTTTTTTTCTATGTATTTTTTCCTAACACCATTGGTTTAGTCTGGGTGAATTTCAGTCAGAAGTTTCCTTGTTTGTCATCTTTCATTTGTCGTCCTTTCCAGTCTTACTCATCTTTGTCTTTTATCTCATTTAACCATTTTTAGTATTGTTTATTATAAATCCAATGTGTGATTTTCATTTATCTCTATTTTCCTCTAGTACTTTTGTGTGGTGTATGCATGTATAACATTAAAATCTCTAATCCACCTTAATACTGGTTTAGGGTAAGGAGTGGGAGAGATTTTTTTTTAAATGGTTAGCTGTTAGTCCTGAGGTGTAACATTTATTGAATAATAGTTATATTTTTTATGCAAAACTCAGAAGAATGCTGTTTATAATTGCCAAATTTGTATATATGCATTGCATTTTTTAAACTTTATTTTGGAAATTTTCAAGTATATACAGAAATAGAGAAAATAGTGTAATGAACCCCGGTGTACTTATCACCCAGCTTCTATAATTACAACTCTTGTTTCGTCTATATTCAACCACCTACTTCCCTGGATTACTTGAAAAATATTCCCAGCATCACATCATTTCATCTATAAGGAATCTGAATATATATCTCTAAAAGATGAGAAGTCTTTTTAAAAATATAACTATAATTGCATTATTACACCTAAAAATTAACAGAAATGCCTTAATATCAATCAGTAGCTAGTCAGTGTTCAGATTTCACTGATTATCTTATAAAATTTTTCCCCTTCAATAGGATTTGTCTGTTAAAATCAGGATCCAAATAAAGGTCATAGTATGTCTCTGAAGTTGATTTAAATCTAAAGATTCCTCTTCATGTTTAATTTGCTATAGAATCAAATCATTTGTCCATTAGATTTTTTTCTATAATCTGGAGTTTGGTCTTGCATCCCCAAGATGTCTGTAGTCATGCTGAGCTTTGATTTCCTAAAACACGATGTAGATACAGAAAGTTTCTGAAAATGGGCAACCCAGTAAATAAGATATCTGCTTGTGTTTGTTCCATCTGTCTTAGCACAGTTTTATGACTAATTATAAAGACATATGAAAATAAAATTTATTTTGTATAGTTTCCAAAAACAATGCATGTGTCCTTTAGAAACATTATCATTCTCCAAAATTTATAACTTATGCACTCTCTGGTATTGATGTGATATTATCCTTATAATGAATGAGAATGTTACTAAAATTAATGCTGCAGTATAACTCTTTGACTTACTATTTAGGTGTTTGTTGAAAGTTCTGAGACTTTGGATTACCAGATGGCCTTTACGGACTCTCATTTGTGGAAACTCCTGGATCGGCATGCAAATACAATCAGATTATTTGTTTTGTTACCTGAACAATCTCCAGGATCATATTCCAAAAGGACAGCGTACCAGAAAGCTGGGGGTGATTCTGGTAATATGGATGATGATTGTGAAAGAGTCAAAGGGCCTGCGGGGAGCCTCAAGTCTGTGGAAGCTATTCTAGAAGAAAGCACTGAGAAACTCAAAAGCTTGTCTCTACAGCAGCAGCAAGATGGAGATAATGGGGACAGCAGCAAAAGTACTGAGACAAGTGACTTTGAAAATATTGAGTCACCTCTCAATGAGAGAGACTCGTCAGCATCAGTGGAAAATAGAGACCTTGAACAGCATATTCAGACTTCTGATCCTGAAAATTTTCAGTCTGAAGAACGATCGGACTCAGATGTGAATAATGACAGGAGTACAAGTTCAGTGGACAGTGATATTCTTAGCTCCAGTCACAGCAGTGACACTTTGTGCAATGCAGATAACGCTCAAATCCCTTTGGCTAATGGACTTGACTCTCATAGCATCACGAGTAGTAGAAGAACTAAAGCAAATGAAGGGAAAAAAGAGACATGGGATACTGCGGAAGAAGACTCTGGAACTGATAGTGAATATGATGAGAGTGGCAAGAGTAGGGGAGAAATACAGTACATGTATTTCAAAGCAGAACCGTATGCTGCAGATGAAGGTTCTGGGGAAGGACATAAATGTATGTACTTAAAAAGAAAAAGCTCCTTGAAACAGCATCAGTTTATTCTCAGCTTATTTAAATTTTAGTTAAAGAATCAGCTAAGAATTAGGTACTTTTTTCTGAGACCACCTGTAACTTCCTGGATTATAAGACTATTTTCAATTGCCTTAGCTTTAATTTTTGATGCAGTTATAGTGAACAGCATTCTTAGACCTGTGACAGTAATGATGTCACTACTCTAGTGAGATAAGTTATTTTTTCAAAAAAGTATTTTGCCCTGGCTGGTGTGGCTCAGTAGATTGAGCACAGGCCTGCAAACTGGCTCAAATAGGTTAAATAATTTGCCTGAGGTTGCAAAGGGAGCAAGTCACACTACTGGGATCAGACTCAGGTTTTCTGATTGCACGCCTAGTATGCATTCTTCCACTCCATTACTACCACCTCTGTTCCTTACTTCCCTCACATCGTACTAAAAGAAAATTAGCCATTAGCTACTGTGTTTTCTTGCCATCCTCAGCCCTTCAGGAGCATTGAAGAAATTAAAAGTAGCTCCTCTTTAGGGAAAGGTTAGAAATTTTTTTTAGTGATTCGTTTTTAAAATTTGCATGATAGTCTCAACCTTAAGAATTATAGTCTGAAGAATCATATTTCCATCTTAGAATGGCTAATGAAATCTTTTTAAAAGGGAGTGCTGGCCATTTTAACCTTTTTGGAAATTCATAGTGGGCTGATTTACTAGCATTCATTGAAATAATAAACATTTATGTAGTCTTTCAGAAGCCACACAGAAGGCTTGTTTGAAATGAAAAAGAAAACTGGAAAATGCCTTTTCATGTTTAGAAAACTGGCTTAGAGATAGGGAAGTAGAAATGGTAGCCAGCTGTTTCAGAAGTCTGTAGTAAGTCTGCTTTATCACAGTTCCCCAGTGATCTGAGGTGCCTGGGAAACATGGATGATAAGTAATAATACAGGTTCTTCATCAAAGTGTTGAAATGGCAAGGTATAATAGCTACAAAGAATTTGAAAACTGAATAAAGACATTCTATGTACTGTATAGGCGATTCATTTAGGTAATAACCAAACTACTTTCAGAATGATCTTCAAGCTATCTGTTACAATCCAGGAATTGTTTCAGGGAGTAACTATATACCTTTTCCTAAAAATACTATTCTAATTGGACCTAGTTGTAGTCTGCAGGCACTTGGGTATAAACAGGAAAGTAAAGGTAATAAAAATGTAGTGCATTTGCACAGAAACTTCTTTGTATAATTTTGGTTACCACTTTATTCAAGAAATACATAAAAGAAAGGAAAGAAAAAGGAAAACCCTGAAGATAGTTGCACTGTGAAGCGACTGAACTCTTCAGTTTGAAGAGGTAGATAAGAAAAACAATATGATGGTAAACTCTAAAACTACAAAATAATTACAGCCCGTCAGTTACACTAACACTTTTTATCAGGGCCGTCTATGTTAATCATTTTATATGAATTGACCCACAAACACATTTTGGGTATAAATACTATTATCTCCATTTTATAATAGAGGTATTTGGAGTACAGATAAGTTAAGAAGTCAAAGTCACAAATCTATACAAGGAGGAGCCAGAAACTTATTCAGGCCAGGCCATCTAACTCCACAACCACCTGGTCCTAATCGCCATTGTCAGCTAGTCAGTAATCAACAAGTTTTTGTGTCTTCCTGTGGTACAATGTTACTACAAGTTATGAGAGAAACCAAAATGGCAGTAGTAATTTGTTTTTGAGTAATGCTGTAGAATTTAGTACATTTGTTGTAAAGAAAACAATCGGGACTGGTGTAATGATCCCCTGAGAAAACCACAGCTCCGAGAGATTGGATGACCTATCTGTAGCCCTTTGTCAGACTAAAGAGGCAAAACTAATTTAGCCGTAGCCTTCTCATTTCTAATCAACTAATGTCTTCATTACACACTTCTCAAGAAATTTGGTGCCTTCCTGGGATAGCATAAATAGAGGCTTGTTTTTTAAAAGCCGGATTATTAATATTTAGGGCACTCTTTAAACCTTAGAAATGGACATTTAAAAAGTTTATTACCCTGTTTATCTTTTCATCTAATTGATGCTTGTGACATTTCCTATAGTGAATCAGTATTTAATAATCAGGGAAACAGTAAATGAACATTAAATTGAAAAAGTCCAATCAGAAAAATACATGCCCCAAATTGGGATGACCTGAAAACATTAACCAGCAATCATATTAGGGTCTCATCCTTGACCTTCGATATAAATTTCACAGAAAAACAAGGACTGCCCGAGAGAGAGCCTTAGGGCTGCAGGGAGACCATGGGCCTGCGGCGGTGCAGCAGCTATTGTAGTCTGCACTGCCTATTAAACAGAGAGAGACAAATGAGCATCTTGCTCGTCACTAGAATATAAAGGCCAGAGTAAACAGAAATATTTCAGAAGTATTGCTCATGAGTGGCTCATGTAATAAAGGACAGAAGATTAAAATAATAAGCATTAGAAAAAATAAAGGTCACCAAAGATAACATTAAAATGCACAGAAAAACCTAAACTGAACCTTGGGGGAGGTGGGAGTTTCTGATCCACTTAGATCTGTGCCTGTTACAGTCCACCCACATCTCTGTATGCTAGTCTTGACATTTTTTTTTTCCTAGTAGAAATCCCAGAACTACATTTACTAGTAAAATTTGAGACAGTTGCTATATATTACCTGGTACTGTACTAAAAGCATGACAACTGTATGACCTCATTGAATTCACTGCAATGCTATGAGGTAGGTAGGTACTGTTATTACTTCTATCTTTTGAATGAAAAAAATACAAGTACAGAGGCTGGCAGCTTGCTCCATGTTAAGGAAGCAGAAGAACTAGGGTTGGAACCCAGCCAGTGCCCACACTCTACTATGCGCAGCTATGGGTCTGTGTATTTGAAAAGTCTGCCTGGAAGTTTATTTTTTAGTTCAGCAGCCTAAATAAATAAATAAGCACTTAAATATCTCAACATTTAAAGTTGTCAGATGATACCTATCATGTACTCAGTGTCTGTATTCTTTGTCCCTCTAATGTTGTATATTTGCTAAAAGTCAAATAACTGAAAAGGGGGACTTTTCCCCGCTTACAGTAGAATAACATGTAGATGATCTGTTTTATACTCTAAGAGGTTTCTTTTACAGTTTTGTTTCTGTTTTGATTTTTTTGTGCTTAGGGTTGATGGTGCATGTTGA
Source organism: Carollia perspicillata (assembly GCA_004027735.1). NCBI lineage: Eukaryota > Metazoa > Chordata > Mammalia > Chiroptera > Phyllostomidae > Carollia > Carollia perspicillata. Next base: position 20,593 of record PVKM010007936.1, on the reverse strand, counting down.
TAAAAGAATTACTCTGGCTGCTTTCAAACAACATTTAGAGCCCTTTGTTGGAGTCTTGTCCTCTCACTTCAAGGTCTTTCGAGTGTATGCCAGCAATCAAGAGTTTGAGAGCGTCCGACTGAATGAGACACTTTCATCATTTTCAGATGACAATAAGGTCAATTGAAATAATTTTGAATAACTAGTCTTTTAAATGTTAGATATGAGAACATCTTACACTACATCCAAAGTAAGGTGAAATAGATACCCTGAAAGTGTAATTTTTCTTTGATATTTAGTGGTTATTTTTATTGTTTTCACTCATCTTACAAACACTTGTTAAATGTTAACTGTGTCAGTTACTGTTCTAGGTGCTGGGGAATCAAGGGTGAAAGATACTCCTGTTCTCAAAGAGCCCATTATGTAGAGAGTTTTGGAAAACAAGCTAAACAATGGGTGAGAATGTGTTGTTTGTTCTGCTGAGAAAGTACATCTAAAAAATGTTTTTCATTTATAGATTACAATTAGACTGGGGAGAGCACTTAAAAAAGGAGAATACAGAGTTAAAGTGTACCAGCTTCTAGTCAACGAACAGGAGGTAAGTAATACACTTAAAAGCCAGATATAGTCACTTGTCGTAGTTATTAAAAACATACGATGCAGACATTTTATTAGCAGTCACTTCTTTTTACCTCTCTAGGCCACATGTTGGCATACTTTTTCTAGGATATCTTTTAGTTGTTTGGGCCATGCTGCCTCTTTGTCACTACTCAGTTCTGCCATTGTAGCATGAAAGCAGACCTCGGCAATACAGAAAACCAATGAGAGTGGCTATTTCCCACTAATATTTTATTCATAAAAACAGACATGGGAAGAATGTAGCTCTCAGGCTATTTTTTATCGTGCCCCTAAAGTATAGCTATACTTTTTCATGCCTCTAACGTATAGCTATAAACACTGGCGTGAGGCAAAAATTTCCTGCTTTTAAAAGGAGATTTGTGTCTGCTTATTTTCTGGGAATGATTGTACAATGCTGCAGGTGGGTGACAGTTGACCTATAGAGTATATTGGTTCTTTTTGTTTTCAGAGGATCATTTTAGTATTTAACAGGCATTTTTCTAGTGTTTACCATGTGCTCAAAGTGCTCGTAAGTATTAACTCCTTTGATCCTCATTGATTAACTCTGTAACTCCTATTTATTATTCCAATTCTATAGATGAAGAAACTGAGGCTCAGAGAAGTTGAGTAACTTGCACAAAGTCATACAACTTGTGAATGATGGATTAAGGATCTAACCAGGCTATGTTTTTTAGGGAGTAATCAAAATATTTCAGTTTCTGTGATGCACAAAGCTCGTGGTGAATACTCAGAAGAATAAGGCAAAGACTCTGTTTTCAAAATGTTTATAATGTCCTATTGGGGACCTAGACAAATGTGAAAAACAAATAGCAAATAAGGGGGATAAATTTTTCATGAAGTGCCTCTATTCATTCAAACATTTTTTCAGGCACCAATCATATCTCTTGTATGTGATCCAGTATAGTCATGGTGACTTACATGTTTCTTCCAACTGTGGGGTCTGTGGGTACTGTTTCTCCTCTGAGGCAATTAATGAATGTACTTGGAGAATTAGTTATGCACTTCCCTATTTTAGTCCATAAAAATAATTCTTTTTACTTTCAAAATTGTGATCATTTTATCACAAGAAGGAAATATGAATGTATTATCTCCATCTTACAGTGACTCTGTGAATAAGACATGGTCCTTGTATATAGATTAGAAAACTGAAGCACAGAAATGTTGAGTGAACTTGTCCACGGTAACAGTTAGTGGAGTCAAGGTTTGAACCTAAACTCTAGTCCATAATTGTCACAGTATAAAGTGCAAGTAAAATGTCTCGTTAATCCTTTCTTTAAATGTATAACTCAAGCTCTATTTATGCTTCTAGCCATGCAAGTTTCTGCTGGATGCTGTGTTTGCTAAAGGAATGACTGTGCGGCAATCGAAAGAGGAGTTAATTCCTCAACTCAGGGAGCAGTGTGGTTTAGAACTCAGTATTGACAGGTAAAGTGCAGTTACAGTGTCATCAGTGATTGGGAGAAAGACTGTGTGGTCAAATGATACGAATTGGTATGATTTTCTAAAACTAGAAGAATTAAAAATTCATATGGTGTTCAGAATTTTAGTACTGCAAATTAGTTTAATAGAACTAAGCAAAAGTACTAGAATTGTGTTCAGATTTCTTCTGTAGAGTACTATTAAATTTGAAGTATTGGGAACATTTTATTTTCTCCAGTTTTAATGAATAACTGCTTGACTTAAGCATAATTTGTTTTTCCTTGATGTTTGAGCGATGTCATTTTTTTAGTCAAGAATTTTAACTTACAGTATTTTAAAATGTCTTATCATACTTGTAGGTTTCGTTTAAGGAAAAAGACATGGAAGAATCCTGGCACTGTCTTTTTGGATTACCATATTTATGAAGAAGATATTAATATTTCCAGCAACTGGGAGGTTTTTCTTGAAGTTCTTGATGGTATTACTAACATTTTTGTGGGGGAAATACCGGCTAGAAGTGCTCTAGAATTAAAATCTAGAATAAAAACTATACAAGCCTATAGCTTTTTAAATCAAATAATGAGTTTTTTTCTGTATTTTCTCTGGATCCCATCTGCCTTTTAAATGTTTCTTTTTTTCTCTGGTTTTTTAGAATACTATTGCTTCTTACAGGGATGTTGCAATTTCAGGGTTGTATTTTTAGTATCTTTTACAGAAAATGTTTCTAATATTTTCTTAGCCATGTTTGTTGTTTAGTTTCTTTTTTCACTATGGCTTATTTTGTTTTGAGGATATGCTATTGATAACTTACCAGAGATTTAGAGAAAAATGACTATATTAGTTTCCTAGACTGTCATAGTAAAGTACCACAAACTGGGTAGCTTGAACAGGAGAAATTTTTGGCCTCACCATTTTGAAGGCTGGAAGTCAGATCAAGATGTCAGCAGCAGTGGTTCCCTCTGAGGGCTGGAGGGAGAATCTAATCTGTTCCATGCTTCTCTCCTTGCTTACGGTGGTGTGCTGACAGCCTTTGGTGTTCCTTCCTTATAGCTGTATCATCCTGATGTCTGCCTTTATATTCCCATGATGTTCTCCCCTGTTGGCTTATCTATCCCTATCCAAATGTCCCTATATTATAAGGACACTACCCATTTTAGATTAGGGCCCACCCTGGTGACCTCATTTTAACTTGATTGCCTCTCTAATGACCAGATACCAGATAAGGTACCAGATATCTGGTACCAGATACCAGATACCAATGACCTTATACCAGATAAGGGCACATTCCAAGGTACTGGGGGGTTAAGGCTTCAGTAAGTCTTGGCTGGGGTAGGCGCTTGTGTTTGTTACACATCGTGGTTTCAATTGTCAACATTGGTATATTTAAAGTACTGGTTTTTGGAGGAGGCAGTGTGGGGAAAGTTGGCTTTTTACGAGGTGATATCAAGGGAAACAACTGGTTTTCTATATTCTTTTGTGACTTTGCTGTCACTTAGATTTTGATTTTCCTTTTTTCCATAGAAGTTAATATATCATAAATTCTGGATGTTTCTGCATATGATTGTGATAGCTTTCAGACGCTCAGTAATACTAACTCTTCACCTATTTCAGGACAAATTTGGTTTAAATTTCAGTGGTTGAAATTCTAGTTAATTAACAAGTTATGGAGAGAATGGAAAGTAGGAAGGATACTGTATGCTATCATGCGTAAGGGAGTCCTTCAGATTGTAATTCCTTCTCTAAGGAGCTGGGGCCTTAGAGAATACTCACTGTGTCTGGGTAGGCCAGGAAGAGATCATGAAGAACACAGAAGTCACCCTTCTTAGGGAGGATTGAGTGTGAATTAGCAGAGATGGATTGGCCAGAAAATGTCACTGAAAGGTGGGTGCCTGAATCAGTATCATTCCAGTATATATTTTAGCATCACATAATTGACTAAGAAGTAAGTCATGGAATTAAATCTAAGAAGCATTTATTGACCTATAATTTGTCAGACACTGCTAATTCCTAGTGCTACAAAAATGAATAAGAACTGGTGATTGCCCTCCAGATGTACATAGTCTGTGGATGAACCAGAACTCAAAAGCTATAATTCTAAAATAATAGGTACTAAAGACTGAATCAGTACAATTTGTTCTGGTATAAACTAGAGGGAAAAGTGACAATTGAGCCGGGTTTTGAAAAATCAGTAAGTTTGGGTGAAAATGTAGAGTGAATGATTAATGAGATAGCTTGAGTGAAAAAAGGAGGTAAAGTGAAGACAGTTTAATTATGGTTTAGAATTGTGGGGAGTAGCTAATAGAGAGGCATGGATTGGAGATCCAGAGGAGAGAGTGGAATTAGGAATACTGGTGGAAGGAGGGCTTGCAGAGGAGTTAGGAATTATCTTTTGAGACTGAAGAGGAGAGTACATTTTATTCTCAAAAACTCCCGGGGAATAATTGGTTTCTTTTATGCCCAATTTTTAACACTTGAAGTAAATCTCTTTTTTTGTTAGGCAACATAGAAAACGTTGAATTATGAACCTGTGGAGAAAATGCAGTAATAACCTAATCTTGCATGTTCACAGGGGTGGAGAAGATGAAATCCATGTCACAGCTTGCAGTTTTATCAAGACGGTGGAGGCCTTCAGAGATGAAGTTGGATCCCTTCCAGGAGGTTGTGTTGGAAAGCAGCAGTGTCGATGAGTTGCGAGAGAAGGTCAGTTCTTTCTAAACAAAATGGTGTGGTATACATTTTGTATTTTCCCCTGCGTTGCCTAAGAGGTAGCATACGAAGTGAGTGCCAAATGCTGCTGCAGCACCCTTTCTTTGTCTCTGTCACGTTTTGTGGCACCGTGAACCATACGTTCCAGTTATTTCTTAGGGCTCCTGATTCCTTGAAAAATAACATTGGCTTTGGGGCCATCCTGAAGTAGACCGTCAGTTTCTGTTACTTGGATCAACTTTGTCCTAAGTAGTTAGGATTAGCTTGGGGTTACCAGAGGAAATTGCTGTATGTATTTTTTTTTAAATGAGGGAGGTAGGATTAGATAGAGAATCCAGATGAAGGTCTCTTTTTAATATTTTATTTTTAAAGGTGGGATATCTAAAGATCTCTGGGGAGAGAGTGGATTATTTATAAGTGATTCTAGGACAACTAGCATTCTGGAAATAATTTTATTTTGAAACTTCACACCAAACACAAAAATAAATTCAAAATATATTAAATTTATATTAAAAATATAATGAAATGATAAACATACTAGATGAAAAGATTTTTATCATCCTGGAGAGGAAAAGATATTTTTAATCATGATACTAGAAACTAAAAAAAAAAAAAAAAAAATAGAGTTATAGAAAACTTAAATCTTTTGCACAGCCAAAAAAATCTTTTGAACAGTAAAAGTTAATAAATAATTTAGTTAAAAAATAAGAAAGGGACAAAATATTTGAAACATATATGAAACATGATGTCCATAATTTATAAGGAGCTACTACATTAAAAAGAAAAAGATGAATAATCAATTTTAAAATGGGCAAAGAATGTGAATAGGCAATTTGTTGAAGAAATACAAGTTAAAACAACAGTGTTTCACCTCTTAAATTGATGAATATTTAGAAAATCAGTGAATACCTAATGTGAAGTAATAGGCAATATCATACACCTTTGATAAGTGATTAAAATGATATAATTTTTAAGGTTCAGTTTGGCATTATCAACATTCCATATGTGCAGTTCCACATCTAAGAACTCAATCCAAAGAAATGCTTGCAGAAATATGCAAGGATGTTCATGGTGGTGTATAGTGTAGCATTGTAACTGGGAAGAATTAAAAACAGGCTTATTGTTTTATTTCCATCAGCTGGAAATAAAATAGTTCAGTGGTTGAAGAGAATTGGTTACTCCATATCCTCTTATTATAGTAGGATGATTATTTTTATAAAATAAAGGTATTATGTAGAGATATTTTATAAATAAAGTTTTATGTATTTTTAAAATGTTTACATAATTTATAAATGCATAGGAAAAGCTCTGGAAGGAATATGCTAAATGATACTTTCAGGACATAGCATTTGCAAAGTAAATATAGGAGAGAATTTCACTTTGTCCTTTTTTTCTGATTTTTTTTATCAAACATACTACCTTTTCTTGAAAAAAATCAAGTTATTTGTATGTTGGATAAAAGGAAAATAACTTTTTAAAGCAAATGTGTATTTTAAATGAACTCATATAATGTTTCCTTTCACAGCTTTGTGAAATCAGTGGAATTCTTTTGGAAGATATTGAATTTGCCAAGGTAAAGCTCTGAAAATGTTTGCACGGGGTTACTATTGCTCAGTAAATGTGGTCAATGGCGTGGTTTATTCCTTCATTCTTTCTTCCTTAGGGTAGAGGGACTTTCCCCTGCGACATTTCTGTCCTTGACATCCATCAGGATCTGGATTGGAACCCCAAAGTCTCTACTCTGAATGTTTGGCCTCTTTATATTTGTGATGACGGTGCAGTCATATTTTATAGGTAACAGCGTTTTTGTCATTTCTAATAATGTAACTTTTTGTTTTGTGTAAGTGTCCTGTTTGTCATAAATGCCTTCACTGTTGTAATGATGGGGAGTGGTTCTGACCAGTAGAAATACAGTGAGAGTCACACATTTCATTCTGAAATTTCCTAGTAGCCACATTTAAAAAAGTAAAAAATAACAGGTGACATTAATCTTAATAAAGGTTTTTAACCCAGATATCCAAAATATTATGATTATAACATGTAATCAATGTAAACAATTACTCGTGAGTTGTTTTACACTATTTTCCTGTGGTAAGTCTTAGACATCTTGTGTGTGGTACACTGCTGGCTCACTGCGGTTTGGACCGGGCGCGTCTACAGGCGATCGGTAGGCACACATGGTTACTGACTAACGTGTGGGCAACACAGATGCAGAAGACAAAGAAGTCACTGGAGCCTGGCAGATACGGGCTCAAATTGAGCTTCGCTGTTGACCTGACTCCTCATCTGTAAAGTGGCAGCAGTGATGTCAGCCTTGCAAGATTTTGAGAATTAGAGCTTTTATTGCATTTTCAAAAACTGGCACAGTGCTTGTTATTAAATGGGTGTTCGATAAATGATAACTATTATACTGATAACATGGAAATTATGCCATTTTTAGAAGTGAGTGCTGTGCTAATAAACACATTAGAAATCTACATCTTAGTATATGAGATTAATTTTATTGGTGACATCAGATTTTATTTTCTCACTGAGGAGCACTATAGTATCGAAGCATAAATTAATAGAGGTAGATGGCTCTCCTGGTCTAATATGTCATTAATGTTTTAAATGTAGGGATAAAACAGAAGAATTAATGGAGTTGACAGATGAGCAGAGAAATGAACTGATGAAAAAAGAAAGCAGTCGACTCCAGAAGACGGGACACCGTGTAACGTACTCACCGCGGAAAGAGAAAGCACTAAAAATATACCTGGATGGAGCACCAAATAAAGACCTGACTCAAGACTGACTCTACTAGGGTAGCATTTTCCCTGGGGGATTTTGATTTTAATTAGACGGTTCACTGCTACTGTGTAGTGCCATTATGGCCAGACATGGTTAGAGGTAACCCTGTGACACCAGCACTGATTGGACTGCCTTTCACCAATCAGAAGCCCAGTGCCCAATGGGCCACTGTTTTGACTTGGAATCATGTTGTGCACTATAGTCAAATGTACTGTAAAGTAAAAAGGGATGTGCAAAAAAATAAAAACAAAAAGCAAAACCTGCTACTAGAAAGGGGGATGGGGAATGAGCAAACATCTTTTTTTGCGGACAAATGTGCGCATAGCCGCTAGTAAAACTAGCCTCAAACAGGATTCTGATAGTTTAATAATAAAAGCTGTGCAAAGGCCATGAATGAATGGATTTTCTGTTTATTTCACTGATACACACATTACCTCATTGACAATTTGTAAGTAAATGCAACGTGTGTTGACTCTTGGAAAGCAGCAAAAATAGGAGTTGAAGAAAGAAATTCTTAGAACCAGCCGTAACCCAGTCAAGAATTGTGAAGTTGTGTTTTTTTGTTTCATTTTCTGCGAAGTATAAAGAACATTATTCTGGAACATCAAAACATTTCCTTTAGACCACTCCCAGCAGATGGCAGCTCAAATTGCTGAATATTGTAATTATTACTGTACTTAAGTTATGGATGTAGAGAATACGTTTCACTCATTCATTCAGCATGTAAATAAAATCGATCCTGTTGAGTTAGCATAATGGCAGTTCCCCCATTTCCCATCATGATGTACATTTGTGTACACCGAGAAGTATAGCGGTCTGTGTAAATGTATTCCTCAGTGCTGGGTTCCATACGATTGTATTTGCCCTTGTTAATGAGGTTTTTCTGTTCAGTGACTTCAGTTTTATTCTTTTTGTACATTACTTTTGAAAATATACTTCAAGTTTGAATCTTATAGAACCTTTGTAAGTCCCACTTTAATTTTGGGCGTTGATTTGTAGTTACATGTAGTTTAACTTTGGGGAAGCTTCTTACCATCATGTGGAATAAACTTGCTAGTGAGTCAGGTCATAGCACAGGCTGATGCAGTCAACATGATTTCATTGCAAAAGTCTATTAGAGTCAGCAAGTTTTTGCTTTGCTAAATACAACTATTCAATGAACACAATTATACGTAAATTTTGAAAATGCCATCTAATTTATAAAAATCAATAAAGAGGTTTTGGTAAAACTTTTTCATGCCAGATGCTGTTTACAACAATGAACATGCCAATAAAACATTTGTTCATTCTGTTGTGTTATTTTAGTCATTAAACTTTTGTGGATGAAGAATTGGGTTTAAGAATAGATTTGTTTTCTTTACATACAACATTTTGTAATGTGTACTGAATAATTATTTCACTTCTATGATAGGGTATGTTTACAGTAAAGTTCTCATAAGAGATGAAAGATGTTAATATTTAACTTTGGAGGATCCTGTCAATATTACAAAATCAGATTTTTACTTTTTTTCCTTTTAAGAAATATATAATGAGAAAATAATACTAGAGGTTGGCTCCGCAGTTTGAATACAATAATTGAGAATTTCTTACTATAGCTTAAAAGTCTTTTGGCATCCACAAGGGAAAATCTTTTCTAAGGTATTTTTCTGGCTAATTTTTATTTCATGTAAACTATATAGCATTCTGCTCAGTGTGAAGTACTGTTCTGAGTTTGCGTTATTGGCACTGGTGGTGGTCTCAGAGGAAAACTGGAAGCCTTGGGGTGAGTTGTCTTTCAAGGTCACGAATTTTCTGATGTAACATGACAGCTCCTGGGTTCTGATCCAGGCCTGCGTACTTGGGACATGGGGGCTAGTAAACTGGGTCTCTGCTTTCAAGGACTGACTGACTGTGGAGCAGAGGAGGCCGCTCGGTAAACAAAATTGGCTGTGGGCTTGTTTGGTTTGGTTTCGTTTAGTGTTCCTATAGAGTAAATGGTAAAATTCTTCTTCTGTGCCTTCTGCCCTAATTTTTGTTTTGTGTTTGCTACTTCTTGCCTGTAATTGCAGGCATATTACAAATACCGAGAGTAAAGAAAATACATTTCGTTACAGACAAGAAAGTTAAAGCTCTTGCTTTTCAGTGCCTGATAGAGTGAGAACAGTGTTGCACTTTAGTAATTTCAGTAAAGGGGGCGCTGAACTTTTCAAATGGACTTGTAATAGGAACAGTAATTTATGTGAAGGAGGTAAACGGTGAGTCAGCCCCCCTCAGACTGAAAGGATCAAGTGAGTACCCATGAGGCGGAAAGGCAGAGCACTAACTGGATCAAGTACCCAAGCTGGACAGGACGTGCAGCCCGGTAATCACTTAGCCTAGCCCTGCTCCCCACGGGTCACACCAAGGTGTTGAAGTGCTTTTACTGTGGGGCAGGTGGGGTTATGTCCATTGGCACATCCTGTGAAAACCAAATACCTACATTTCTGAGGCAGGTGTTGAAGATGAGGGGTGCATTCTGGCCAAAGAAGGCAAAGCTGTGCTTTCGGGACCGTGCTGGGGTGCTGCGGTTACCTGGCACAAGTTCGCTAGTGGAAGGTCTGCTTCACGAACTAAGGAAGCAAACGGGATAGCAGTCACAATGAGAGAGAAATAGCGAGTGAAGGCGCCCTATAGTAGAATGTGTGGTACTCTCTTCTGTAATGTAATGGAAAGTACTTCAGAGTTCTGAGGAAGCAGGGGTGACCCTATGCCACAGCTAGAAAATGGTCAAGGAGCTGTTGGTTGCCAGGCTGCACTGTTAGGAATGGTCTTGCGATGCGTCTCTAGGCCGCAAGAGAAGGAGAGGGCTGCCAATGTACACTGTGGTCTAAGCTAAATGAGTGCACTACGTCTGAAAGTGACTTGTGAATGTATGGAATACAATAAAACCTTTTATTCTGGTTCATTCGCTAGTATTTCCTTTTTAATTGGCTACTGAAGTCCTCCCTCTGAATTTCGTCCTTTTATTCAGCATTGAGACCCTAACCAGCCATTTTGCTGTTGTGACTTGCACATTGTAGTCTAGAGCACATGGAGTAGAAGAGAATCTGAAGTAGCAAGTTTTTTGTTTGCTAAATAAAACTATTCCACCTAAACAATTCTGTGTAATTTCTTTTAAAACAAATCAATACTTTGGGCACTAGCGATCAAAAGGCTACAGATTCTTAAATGCAAAATTGTGTGTGTGCGTGTATAGTTTTCCAGGGGTTTTTTAAATTGGGTTTGTAAGGGAGTTTGTTTCCCAGCTAAAGCTTGTATCCACCTAGATTTGGAGTACTTGAAATCAGGTGGGGAAGAGGGGTGGTGTGATCATATGGTTAGACACAGTGTTAATTTTCAAAAGTTGGCTTTCAGAAACAAGCACTTGACAACATCAAGAGTACATTAAAGCAAGTGTAACCATTTAGGAAAGAATACAGCAGTCACTAGGGGCCAAGTGAGGAGGACAGGAAAGCATTGAGGCACAATGCCCTCCCCTCCAGCTAACTGTGCAGGGGAAGCTGGTCTTCTGATTGTCTCCACCCCCCCACCCAGTGGACCCTGTGACCTAGCCTGAATGGTGGGGAACATGTTTGCATTCTGCTTCCTCTGCTCCTAACCTGTCCCCTCCCCCAGTACAGGAAGCACGCAGTTTTCAGCCTTATTATAATGCTTAAGTAACCCATTCAAGGAGTAACAAGTTGAGAGACAAATATTCCATGGTTCTGTTTTTCCAGTGACTGCAACTTTTTGCTCTGTTGAATGCAGCTTCCCCCTGGAAATCAGCTTCATCGGGCTCTCAGTACAATCTTACAACTTTTAGGTCACTTTCTATTAGAACAGTCTGATCTTTTTAAAGATTCAGTCATTTGATTCAAAGCTCCCCACGGGCGCCGCCCCCATCACAGGCCGCAGGGCCCGGTGTAAGTGCTGCGCTCTGCCGGGACAGGGAAGGGGGGCGTGGCCGGCGCTCACTCTCCCCACCTGCTCCTCCTGCACTAGCTCTGGGCTGCCGGGAGGAGGGAAAGGGGTGAGGACACCCCCTGACGGGCAGCCTCCTGCTGGTCCTGGTGAAGTCACTGTTCCCTTTTGGTCGGTCTGCACATTCACTGTGAAGAGAGTCCCGCAGGCCCGAGGAGCCGAGGACTCCCCTCCAGACAGCAGTGGCGGTCCTTGGTGAAGCAGCCAGTGTGCTGCTGGGAAGGCGCCTCCCTCGGGAACGGGCACCGCTCTGGCCCATGCTGCCCTGGTCCCGCCAAGTCTTCGACCCTCATTTCGTACTTCTTCCATCCCCCAGTCTCTGGATGAGTGCCGTCAGAACCCATCCTTGCAGCCTGTCCCTGGCGCTCCTTCTGTGGTAAGTTGGTGGCAAGTCAGCGGGACCTGCGGCTTCTGCACGGCCATTCCCCTACAACGTGTCGAGCGCACCCGTACGAAAAGTCGGGAAGTTCTCCCCGTGCGTTTTAGTCAAAGGAATAAGTCTAATTGTCCTCTCCTTCCTGGGAGGTCAGGGAAGGAAATACCCAGTTTCCTAAACACTAACTTCCCAAAAGGGGATTTCTTACCCTTTTTCTAGTGGTCCTCTGGGGCAGACGTGTTGCGGCTGAAATGGCACCTCAGCGGGTCCTGCGTGGGTGGACCTACTCCACAGCTGTCGGCCTCTGAACTTACGAAACCCAGTCTAATGGTCTAAACACCGTCTCGGAACAATCAGTTGCGTCCCTTGACTGTGGGAAGGGGATCACAGGCCGCAGGAACACTGACTCCCCCTTTCCTGGTCCCACTGTCTGCCCTCACATCAGTCACAGCAGGGCCCCTGGCTTCTCTTCAACTCCCACCCTTCCGCCCTGCACCCCTTTCTCCCGACCGTGTCAAAAGCCCAAAGAACCGGGCTAGTGAGGCAGGACACGCCAGGCACAGGGAGAAGGGTGGGGGGGGGGCGCACACCCAACGGGTCAGCGGCCACCGTTCTTGTCCCATCGCACTCCTCTTCCTGTTCCTTCTGCGAGTGCTTTCTCGCTTTTTCATCTGGGGGGAGGGGAGGGCAGCGACTCAGAGCCCGCACCTCACGCCCAAACGTTTCATTTTCCAGTCTTGCCCTTCCCGGAGCTGTGCGCGGGGGGTGGGAAGTGGGTGGTTGGGATTCAAAGCTCTCCTTTGTTCCCCTGTTGGCCTTCGTTCCCCAGGGCAGTCTCCCACATTAGTTGAGAACGCTTTGGACTTCAAATAACAAGAAGACTAACATCAGTTTTGTAACCATTTTGGTGGTTTACTTGAAAAGGAGTCCAGATAGGCCGATAGCAGGCTTGCTTTCCCCTCCGACGTCATCAGGGCTTCGGAGTCTTACCCCTCCGTGGTAGGCAGAGTAACGGCCCCTGAGTGCTGCGATTAAGGTTAAGGACTCCAACAGGAAAGATTACGCTGGATTAGCCAGGTGGGCCCAAGTCAATCCAATGAATCATTAAAAGTAAGAAACCTTTCCCAGCTGCACAGACCCAGAGAGGTATGGGACTCGCGAAAAGCAATCTACCTGTTGCTGATTTTGAAGATGAAGGGGACCACAAGACAAGGGGTGAGAGTGACCTCTAGTGGCTAAAAGAGGCAGGGAACTGGTTTCTTCCCCACAGCATCCAGTGAAGAATGCTGCCCTGCAGACAACGCTTTGATTTCCGTCACGTGACCGACCACGAGCTGCTGCCAGTGTCAAAAGGCACATCCTAAACTCCGGGACTCAAAGGCAGGGAACCAGGGAAGGGGGTGGAGGGTGAGGAGGCCTCTTTCCTTTTGTCCCTCAGGAAAAACATCTTCCCAGAAAACTGGCAGCCTTCCCCTCACATGTCTTGGACCTCAAACTGGGTCATGTGGTCATCCCTAGCTGCTGAGGGGACAGGGCTTTTCCAGCGTCTGTGGTGGGGGCAGGGGGAGGGAGCAGAAAGAGGGTTGGGAATAGCCTTGGGTAGCTGAAAGGACATCTGTCCTGTCTCCCTCGGCAGGAATTCTGGGTCCCAGAGAAAGGCAGGCAGTAAGACTCAAGTACCAAATTCATGGAACCCTTACCACATTCCATTTAGAATTCTGAGTAAAGAACTACTCTATATGTGAATTTCAGCCAACTATTTGGTAAAGCCTCTCCTGCGCTTCCGTTTTTCTGGCTACGATGGCAAAGTAGAGCAAGATAATATACCTGCCTACAGCTCCATGAGGGAGGAACCTGATTTTATCTCATGCCTCATGGTCTCCCTGGCACAATATAGGACCTGACATATAGTAGGTCCTCAATAAAATTTTTAAAAGATTTTTAAAATTTATTTTTAGAGAGAGGGGAAGGGAAGGAGAAAGAGAAGTATCAATGTGTGATTGCCTCTCTTGCACCCCCTACTGGGGACCTGGCCTGCAACCCAGGCATGAGCCCTGATTGGGAATCGAACCAGCCACCCTTTGCTTCACAGGCTTGCGCTCAATTCACTGAACCAGGACTGACTTTTAACATTGAAGAGAGAATAACTCTATATTTGATATTCAAATTACCACTTGATCCTGGGCATACTATACTTCATACTGCTTTGGTTTGACTTCCAGTTCTATCACTTAATCTTTTTGAACCTCCATTTCTTCATTTGTTAGATGAAGAAAATACTCATGAAGTCAATGAAGATTAAGTAAGTTAATATAGATAGACTGCCTGCCACCCCGTTGACCTTAATATATAGTAGCTTTACTACTACAGTCCCTGAAAACCCTACTGTTATGGGCCAGAACTGTGTTGGATTAAAGAAGCCTCCCAAGAAAAAAGTCATACACGTTCCATTTACTCTTTCAGAAGACAGTGAAACATGGACACTCTTAAGACTGATTCCCATCCAAAAATGGTTAACATTTCTAAAATGCTAAATTTTAGCATTTCTTTTCATGCTAAAAGAGATGTGCTTTAGTTGTCTGGAAAATTTAGTTACATGGAAGAGCTTTCTCTTTTTTTTATGATGCAGGTCACTTCTATTTTATTTTTTCTGGCTGAAAGTGTTTTTATATTTACTCAAAGTCAAAAGGAAAAAAAGAAGTCCAAGAACTACAAAAGAGGAGTTTAAGTGATTTATACTTCATTTCTAAATGCAACATATGTGTTTATACATAATTTAAAACTCGAAGAAAGCATGCTTATACAATCGTGTGCAAATGTAAAGTTTAATAACTCTGGATGCATACACGGTGGAAACAGTCCAGGACACCTGAAAACATCATTTGTGGAACAGCATACAGTTCAGTGCTCTCAGTGTGGATATTACAACCATATTTCACAGAGCCTGGTGTGGTCTGAGTTTCTCCACGTGGTTGATAATGGTCTACAGTTGCTGGTAAGTGATTCTGCAAATTTCATTTATAACCCTAGCCCTACAGTTACCTAAGTACTGTTTCTGGCAAGTTAACTTAAATATTATGCTCCAATCTCGTACCTTCAAAGTTACTAATGTAACTAACTGCCTGCCATGGGGGACAGTGTCAATACCACTTGTCACCACTAGGGGGATGGCTACCCTGACACTGGGGAGAACGCTACTTCTAGGAGTAGAGGTTTGCTCTGACAGAGATGTGTGAACTGGTTTAACCTTAATGCCAGATGTGACTCAGAAAAAGAAAAAAACCCATTCTTTCTCTTTTTAGGGGCTACTCTTGGTGGCACCAAGGCTTGGGGAGAGCAGTGGGTGAGCCCAACTTGGAGTCACACCTGGGTAAAATACTGCTTGGGTCATCCCCCGTGTGCCTTGGGCAAGCTACGTGACATCTCTGAGCCCCCGCGATGCTGACAGTTGGGGAGAACAATGCCCCTTCCCTGGGCTGTCACGACAGCGTGACTTGATTGTGGATGTGAAACTGCACACCTGGCACAGAGGCAGGAGCTGAGGGACTGCTGAGAAGCTGGACGAATGAGCACGATTCACTGGCAGCGGCTGAAGGCACAGCTTACCTGTGCCCATGCGAAAAACTGTGAGAAAAATTCATTTGTTGCATTTTCACCAGGTGGATGTTGGCACAACAGGGCACACTACTGCACATATATGAGCAACAACATTTCCCCAAAACCTGTCATGAGGAAGTTCTGCATCTTTTCCCATCCGCTCCCGGGGGGCATAGAACAAAATGTGCCATCTGCCAAGCCACAGAGGCAAGGTGGCCAATCATGTGGATCAGTTTCGCATCCCTGCTCAGCCTTCAACCCCCACACCCGAAGCGGTGCCTTCCCCAGGTGCCAGAGCTGTGATGCGTGGTGTGCCACCTGGGGGGGCTGGATGAATGTGCAGTGCCTCACTTTGTTCCGGGCCAGAGGGAACATGTTCTGGGAAGAGGCCATGGAAAAAAGTCTGGTGAGCCAACACCGAGAGGACACAACTGGGGAAATAAATTAGCTACTTCTATTGCACATCTACCCGGAGAACAAGCCTGGATCTAAATCTCTTCTCCCTCTAGCAGCTCAGAGGTGGCATCGGGCTCCCTGAGAGCCATTTCCACCGACAGGCTCCTCTCCAGGTTCTCCAGCTCCTGGCGCACCTCCTCCATGAAGCCGCCGTCTCCGTAATCGCTGGGGGCCTCTCTGGGTACCAGGCTCTCGCCGTCTTCACCACGGCTCTCGACGAAGGTCGGCTTGCACACGTACACCAGGCTGTGGCTGGGGAGAGACGGGGCTGCGGCTCAGCCGAGGGCCGTGTCTCCCCGCGGAGGCAAAGCTGGGCTCTCAACACGGGGAGCCTGGGTGTGAGACAGGTGCTCCACCTGGTGCTGCTGTGGGTGTGTCTCCAGGTCTCACCCTCACAACCCCTCCTCCAACATCTCTCCAACAGTCTTAACCTCCTGTCTGCATCTGGCCTCAGCAAGGGTTGCTGAGGGAAGCCCACTTTTGGAGAAGGTAGTTGAGGAGCAGCTCCCCCCACCTCTAGGGGCAGGTCTGTCTTCCTGTACTGACCCTCTCAGGCTCAGCATCCCTGGGCTCGGCCCCGAGGACACGGGGTCTGAGAACTACAGCCGGCTGCCCATCAGGCCTCCAGGCGGGAGCAGCCCCAGACAGTGGGACGGGACATCACACTCATTGCCTGTGCCTGTGGGGCAGGGACGGGTGCCATGGGCCCAGCCGCCCTGGATTCTGCTGGGAGAGAAGACTGAGGGGCCACTGCTGGGAGGTCTAGGAAGATGCGCACTGGGAGATGGCCACGAAGCCCTGGTGCTTCTTGGCAGCTTCCAACCATCGCTGGTGCCCTCCACCTTGGGGGCCGACCCCCCGGTTTCCCTCCTACCTCTCTGCGCCTCCTCAGCCACCTCTGCCGGCTCCTTCTCCGCTTGTCCTTTGTCATAATGGGCTCCCCTCAGCCCTCACCGCTTCTCCCTCCACACCCTCTTCCCAGATGACCCACTCAGGAGGCTTCAACCACCATCTAGATGAGCCCCACTCTGTGCCCCCGGCCCCACCTTCTCAGCCTGCCTTACGGGTCTGAGTACTATTGAACCCCTGCGTCTGGAAGACCCAAGGATGCTTCAGATCAAAGCTATCCTAAACTGAATCCACATTTCCCCCTGCTCCTGCCCCTGACTCCCCTCTGAGTGGCATCTCATCCCTGCTTGGCCCCTGACAAGAACAGGTGGGGCCTCACCTGTGAGGCTGGCAGAGGAGGCCACTGGCACACGGGCATCGGTCCAAAGCGCCATCTGGCTCTAGCTCCCAGGTGATGAGGTCCAGGAGCCGGCTGGCGGGGTCATGGCAGAGCTCCCCCTCCACAGGCAGGGGTGTGCACACAGGGAACAACAGGCCTAGAACCAGCCAAAGTCACCCCTGTGCCCCAGCACCAAGGCAGGCACTGGGAGCAGGGAGCAGAGAAACGGGCTGCAGCCTCCCACTTTCCACCCTCAACCCCAAAGTGGACGTTTGGATTGAAAAAGTGGAATGAGAGGAAACAAGAATGGCAGTGTGAGCTCAAGAGAGAATGAGCTGGGAGGACTGGAGCAGTTCAGGAGGACTGCCTGGAAGAGGCAGGCCTGTGCTAGATTTTGAGGCCAACGGTCTGGAGAAATTAAGAATGGAAGAAAGGTGTTCGAGGCTGGGGCACAGCACCAATAACAGACTGCAGCTGGGCTCAGGCTGGGGCCGTGAGGATCCCAAACAGGCTGAGGAGGACAGGTCGGCTGGAGCTGGCCAAGGCTGGGAAGGTGGACTGGAGAGTCGAACTGAAGTGACAGATCAGGAGGGGCTGCAGCCCCCAGAGGAGTGACAGCCAGAAAGCCGTCCCTGAGGAAAACTGCAGGAGCAGCAGGTGCCAGGTGGACCGGAGGGATGGAGAGGTCGGCTAAGGGAGAGGTTTCAGAAACACTTGTGGGAGGGGAGAGTGCCTGAGCTGACCTCGCCCCAGGGCGGGCAGTGAGCGTGGAAGATGGGGAGAGACGGGGGCCAGCCAGTTCACGGGGAACAGGACAGGAGCCAGGTGCTACCGCAGGTGTGGGGAGTGAGGGGGAGTGGGAGAGGGGAGCTTGGGACAGGGCTTAGGCTGCACCCAAGAGGGAACCACCCACCTCTCTGGAAGGCACAGCACAGCCCAGGGTGGCAGTCCCTCTGGTTGTCACAGATGGTCCCGTTGCTGCCTCTGGTGGCTGTTTTGGTGCAGTGACCCCAGACACAGAGCTGGTCTCCACAGCATTCACTGTCCCGGGTGCAGAGCTGGAGGTGAGAGGACACAACACCCTGCGACTCAGGCCTGGGAGGGCCTGAGGACACTAGGGGTGAGCTAACCCGCACCGTCCACTGCACGGAGGAGGAAACTGAGGTCCTAGGTTGGGGCAGGGGGGTCGTTGAAGCCATGGGAGCAGGGCTGGTAAGGCAGACGTGAAGGGTCAGAACACTGGGAGAATGGCACGGGGTGGAGGGGGTGCACCTGAGTCTTCCTACGCAGCTTGAGATTTTGCCTTTAAAGGATGTAGCCTGTCTTTGTGGTTCGCCCACAGACTTGTGCCCTGCCCCCTTTGTATTAGGTCCCTAGGTCAGGAAGGTGGCTCAGGGCCCCCAGATGCAGGCAGCAACGTGATTCTTGTAAGCTGATTGCAAGAGCCCGGGAAGGCCACGGGAAAGGTCAGGCACGTGGGAGTCGCATGTGGGTTATGGCGATTACAGAGCAAAGCAGGTTCCCCACGGCTGTGCTCAGTGAGGGCACCCAGTGGGACAGGCTGGGCGGGACAACTGTGGCTCTGAACCGTGGACGGGGCTGGGTTGGGTAGTAGTAAGAAGCCCTCTATTTTCCAGACATGTGACTGTCTTAATGATGACAAAGGCCAAGAAAAGTCTGAGGCCATATGGCTCTTTCCAAACAGCTGCTGTGTGGAGGGAGAGTCTCTGCTCCCCTGGTTCCTGCTTCTCTGAAAAGCCCCCATCAGGGAGGCGTTCTGGCTTCCTCCTGGCTCTCCTTCTGCCCTGATAGGGGAGGTGGGAGGAAGATCTGGCCGCTGGGCTGCAGGCCAGGAGAGTGAGGGGCTACAGCAGTGTTGCTGGCTGTCTCCGTGGGATGGGCCTTCCCAGGGGAAAGGACAGGTGTGGAGCCTCCCCCTGCCATCCTTGCGGCAGCAGGTTCTGCGGACGGCCTCCTGGTCACCACAGCAGTCAGCCCCACGGGTCATAGACAGGCTCTTCTGAGAGAGCAGGGACACGGTGGGGCTCCGTGGGAAGCCTGGCTGAGAACGTGGGGCTGGCTGCTGGCTTTCTCCCTCGGGCTCTTTGCTGGGGCCGCCTGGCCCTGGGGCTGCAGCCCTGAGACTTCTGGACACACTCACCGTCTGCTGGTCCCGACATGGCTGGCAGGTGTACTGGAAGCTGGCAAACTGGCAATACCTGCGGGGCCCGCAGTCCTCGTCAATGATGCACTCCTGGGAGCAGGGGAGGGGCAGCTTCATCAGGAAAGGCAGGTCAGCAGCCCATCATGCCCCACAAAAGGGCAAAGCCCCATTTATCCTGTCTCAGCGTCCCCAGGCTCAGGGCTCAGAAAGAGACGCCCTCCCTCGCAGCCCTCACTCCCCAGCATCCACTTCCCCAGGCGGGCAGGGCCTCCCTCACATGAGCGTCTAGGCTTCTGCCCTCTGGGATGCCACGCCCAGTCCACACAATCGCCTCTGTGTGCAGCCTCCCCTCACACCCAGGGTGGGAAGCACGGAGACCCAGGGCTGGTCTCCAGCACAGAGCAGACGGATTTAATAAAAAGAGTTAATGAGTTCCAGACCCCGGGCGGCTGCAAGGGGAGGGCTATGGTTCAGCGGGCCTTGCTGACTGAGAAGGAAAAGGGTGGCCACAGGGAGCCCACCTCAGGGTCCTGGGTCTGAGTGACACCCAAAGGCAGCTGCCAGCTCCCAAAAGGGAGGCAGGCGTGGCTGGCATTCCGCCAGCCCAGGTGCTTTCTCAGGCTGCTGGACCCACTTGGCTGGAGAAATGGGAGACAGATGGAAGGAAGGAAGGGAATCTGTCCAGAGAGAGAGGTCACAGGAGGGTCACAGGCAGGAGCAGGGCTATGTCAGCTCGGACCTAGGAATTGGCAGCTGCCAGGAAAGAAGGGCAGGAGAGGCCATGACAAGGGCCACGGTCTTGATGCCCCGGTGACTCCTCCAGCAGGCAGCTGCTGGGCAGACTGTTCCCACGCTGCACTCTGGCTCAGAGTGCACACGGAGGCTCAGAGAGGCCAACAGGCCCCCCATCCCAGGACAGTGCAGTTAGTTCAGGGTAGGGGGCCTCTTTCCACCACTGGCCCCTGGGAGAAGGAGCCCAGGGCTCCAGATGCTGCCATCAGAGGCTTGTGGATGAGAAAGACTCTTCTGAGGCAGGATTCCGGGGCCCTAGCAAACCTTACGGAAGGTTCTAAGGGGAAGGAGGGACCCACCCCTCAACTCTGACCAGCGCATGCTCCATCCCGAAAGCAGGTGTGGGGCTGGACCTGGAAAGGCCTGCATGGGCAGGCCCTGGCCTGTGGTCCAGACTAGTCCCCACTCTGCTCTGTGAACTGAGGCAGCTGTGCGCATGGGGGTGGACAGGGAGACTTCCAACAAAGCCTTC
>PVKM010007935.1:0-40234 GCA_004027735.1 Carollia perspicillata | reverse complement strand
ATGGAAGTTCCTCAAAAAATTTAAAACATAATTATCATATAATCCAGCAATTCTACTTTTGGATATTTATCCAAAGAAAAAGAGAACACTGACTCATAAGATATAACCACATCCATGTTTGTTGAGCATTTTTATAATAGACAAGATATGGAAACTCCCTAAGTGTCAACTGATAGGTGAATAATAGATAAATAAAATGTGTTGTATATATTTATATATATCAAAATATTATTCTATTGAAATATTTACTGAGCCTTAAAAAATGAAGTCTTGTCATTTGTGACACTACGATTAGAACTTGACATGCTAAGTGAAATAAGTCAGACAAAGAAAGATGGACACTGTAATGATATCACCTACATGTGGAATCTTAAAAAAAAAAAAAGAAAGAAAAAAAACAACAAAACCCAAGCTCATAGATACAGCAAACATGATGGTTGCCAGAGTCAGGGAACAGGCTGTGGGTAAAATGAATGGGGCAGGGGTCACAAGGCATATATTTTTAGGTATCAAATAAATAAATCATGAGGATGTATTGTTAAGCATGGTGGCTATATTACTCATATCACATTGCATATTTGAAGGCTGCTATGAAAACTAGATCTTACAAGTTTTCACCACAAGGAAAAAATTATAACTATGTGTGATGATGGATGCTAACTAGATTTATTGTAGGGATCATTTCACAATATACACAAGTATCAAATTATTATGATGTAGGCCTGAAACTTACATATTGTTATATTTTAATTATACCTCAGTTAAAAAAATTTATTCTCACTAAGGGCTTGCCCTAGATCATGGTAAACAACTTCTAGCACATTATACCTTTCCTCAAATCAGTTAGTATAATTCGCAATTATACATTTATTTCTTCCCTCCATTATTTATAGTCTCCCACTAAACCGAAAGCTCCATAATGCAGGCGCTGGTATCGATTTGCTCCTCTCTGGGTTTCCATGCCAAGCACAGCTCCCGGCACCTAACTGGGCTCTCTGGGCACAGACAATAGGGAGGGACAGCCTGGCTATTTCTTTTTATTGATATTTGTGGTTTGCACATTCATGGAGCCCACTAACAGGTATTTATAAAGCTTTTAGGATCATCGAGGAAAGATTTTAACACACACGCGACTCACAACTGTAAGATGGTCATTAACACAACAGAATTCTGGAATGGAAGGATGAAAAGGGATCTAAGTTTACAGGAGGGAACTTAGTATGGGGAGGCCGACTTGCTTATTATTACGTCAACTAGTTAATGTACAAGGGAGACTAGCACTTAGTCCCTTGACCCACAAGGCTGTGGTCGTCCTTGTAGCATGTGTATATTTATATCAGAGACGAAAGGTTCGCAGTTACAGGACAAGGACATTTTATCCAGCTTTGCATCTCACAGGATGTTGAACTACACAACCTATGACTGATGTCCATAGTATAAGGAGGGTTTAGACTATCAAAACCAGACTTAGGCACTTTCCCAAATTTATGTCTTTAAAAAACCTTCCTAGACTAATTCCATTTGAATCTGTTCACTCTCATCAATTCAGGACTCCTATAGATTTACATATATTGTGACCAGCCAAAATTAATTATGAACCCCTTTATATATTTTTCATGCCCGGATTATATATGTTTCTTATGGGTTAAGAGTTCCTTTTAAACTGTTCTAAGGGCCAGGCAGATCATATCGACAATTTCTTTTGTAACGTCACACTTGATATCGAAGTAAATATTATTCACTGGCTTTGGCACCAAAAAAAATGAGAATCAAGGATGTAACTTTGCCCCAGTAAAATTTATTTACTTATTCCATCTTCACAAAGAGTTTTCCTAAATTTGAAATTTATATTCAGTACCAACTATCTAATTCATGACTCACTTTAACATCCTCAGAAACACTATCTCCCCCCCATAAATAAAATGAGAAATCGTGCAGTAAAGGCTGTATCAGTGGTTAATTCTGATAATAAGCACTTAGAAGGCTCAGAGATGCTGAAGAGGGAATCGTGTGGGTTCCACAAATGAGAAGCCTTTGAAGAGTTTGCCAATGCTTCATATGTCACTCGGTGACAAACTAATATTAATGAATGCATGTCTTGAAGAGGAATTCTGAATTAAATGCTGTTTTCTTTTTTTTTATTAATTTCTCCAACTGCTTTGGCCTAGTGAACCGCGGGCTCTGCCTACAGAAGGCAGAGAGCATGGGCTCTGGCCCAAACGCTGTCAAAAGATAAGGAATGGCTCCGACAGACATCAATCTGTTACTGTTCACAGGGCTGTCTCTTCCCCTCTTTCTCCTTCCAGTTATTAAGCTGCAGTGTCAGTCATGGGCCCGCTCCTCTTTTCTCTTTTTATTAATGATTTAACATGGATATGTCATTACTGCTCTATACATCTTTATGCAGATGGCACGACTGTGCATTTTAATGGCAAATCTGTTTCTCACTTAACTACTGAACTGCAAAAAGACTTTGGCAGACTGGTTCCAGGAAAACAAACTGGTTTTAAAAGCAGCAAAAACTAAAACAATGGTTTTTGGCTCTACTGCTCATCGGAGCTTGAATAGTGATTACTTTAAAAGCCGGAATGATTTGAGAAAATGGCTTATTAGAGGCAATTTTTAAAATATTCGGTTGCATTTGAGTACGTTATTAACAGTATGTTATATATTGTTTTTTGAACAGTTAGAAGACTGGACTGTGGAAAGAATTTTCTTGGCCTTAAGTTCCAGAGGTTTTTTTTTTTTTTTTTTTAAACTATATGCAATAGTTCTCATTTTCTAATTAATATCAATGGTAATTTTTCTTTTATTCAGTTTTCTAAGGACCACTAAAAATAAATTGGTGTTAAAATCTTAGTGTTAATGTATATACTTGACAAGTATAAACTATATCTGCTGAAATAATTTTTAAAAATGAAAGCACTTGAAACAAATATAAGTTGTGTGTGATTTTAGTTACATGAAATATCATAATTCATGTTCTAATATATATAAAATGTGTTTAAAATGCTGTGCTTAGAAAAAAACCAACCCATAATTGTGTACATTTCTGTCTCTGCCTTTCTCCTGTAAACATATATATTTAATAGATATGATGCATATACACAGGGTCTGGCAGAAGTAACGCCTGCCTGAGTGTGGTTGGTAGGGTGCGTGACTGTCTTGCATGAGATGGACAGCCATTTGAGCATTTCACCTAAAATATCCTATGGTGTGCCGGAGTGTGATATTGTCATGTTACAGAATTACATGCATATGATCTTGTAGTAAAATATTTTATAATAAAAACAGGGTGTTATTTGTGCTGGACCCTATATATTTCAATAAAAAGTTGCTTTAAAACCCATATATTTTTCTTAACTGTTACACTGTATATATTTGTGTTAGTTCTTTTTATAAAAATTAATCATTTTTAAAATAATGATTACAGTGTAAGCATGCTGTAGAAAATACAGAAAAAATTCATTAAAACCTGGTATAACCTCACTGCCAGAATGCTTTTATTTTTCTGTACTGCTTGTAGAACCTACAGATTAGGAAGATGCTCTAAAATAATATCACAAAAATAAGATAACACTAAAGAGAGGCTTGCTGATCATCTAGTTCAGAGATGTCCAGACTTGTATTAATTTTGTGATTCTTTCATTATCCAGAAACTCAATTTTCAAAATGAATGAAAGCCCCCCCCCACGGTAGAACAGAAAACCAGAGCCACATCTGCCTCTTCATACCTGCCTTCTTTTCTTCTCCCATTTTCCAGAAGGACAGCTTGCAGTTAGCTTTCTAGTTCAATTCTCTTATTTTACAGATAAGAAAAACTCTTTCCAGACTGATCACTGAGCTGTGCAAGGTCACACAGCTAATAAAAGAAACATAACTCTGCCAGCTGCGTGTCAAGTATTAATCCAAGTATCAGATTAAGACAGGATCTTTACTCTCAAAGCACCGGGATGGGGGACCGGCCATTCCCGAAGGGTGGAATGTGCACTATGACTAACCGGAGGGTAATGAGTACCCAAAATAATGTGACCTGATTCAGCTAAATTGATTTAAATGGAAACCAAAACTTTCAAACCAATATCTGGTCTTATATAAGGTACAGGCTGAAAACCACTAAATAATTGTATTGTTTTCTCCCGGTCTTCATCTAGCTCGTGATAGATGAAATCAGCACTTGCCAGGGCAGAGTCCGTCTATCAGTTGCATTAGAAGTTGAGAAACACTAACCACTTTGGAAACATTTGTACTCCTTGTAGTCTGAGTTAGTATATCCAGAAGCACCCTGAAATTATGTAGAGATGCACTTCCTCTTGTTTTACTCCTTTTGGTCTTATGCATGTTATAGGCAATGATTTTCTATGTCGAAAACAAAAGAATCATGATTATCTCCAATGAAATCACTTTCAAAGTTATAAATAAGCTTCAGTACACGTGTGCACGCACAGGGTAGAGGAGTACCCACACGGAGTATACTCTAATGGAAATCAAATTACTAGTGCATGAGTAGTGCAAGGCCCACCTAGCCTATAAAGTCAAAATACAGTCAGCCTAAATGTATGTGACTTTAAATTCTGGACAATAATGCCAGACAGAAAGCACAGTTCCTTAAAAGTTACTACAGAACAGTAGTCTCCTAGTACAGCACATATCATTAAAGTATGTTAAGACCACAGATCTTGAGGCATCTGAATTTTATTTCATCTATACATCAGTACTAATATCTTAAAAGGTGAAAAAACTGGTGTTTGCTTAGGAAAAACTGGGAATGGGTAGCATATTAAAACTCCTAGGCTAAAGGGAAATGTATCAATCCTAACTCATATGGTGGCTGACCACATTCCTTTTTGTATCAACCACTACTGCATGTGCACAGTGGCGTCTATTATCGTAAATCAGGAAGGAGTTGTTTCAAGAACAGTGTATATATTTTTTAAAGCATCACTTAAAGCATTCTTTCATGACAAAGTGTAATGTCATTTTTGTTTTATCATAAATAAAAGAGAATGCGGGATGCATTCCTGGCACAAAGTTACCTGCCGAAAGTAAATGTTTGAATTTATCATAAGTGATTGATGACCATTATTAAGATTCTCTGATACACTGAGTTAGTTGGTCATATTTTTAAAAGGCTAATTGACTTCTTTCACTTCATTCTCCTCAACTTGAAAGTCTCTATGCTGTGGGACAAATCTCAAGAGGATGCGTTTGTTTGGCAAAATGCTTAGATTTTTTTTCAACATATATATCATTCTTCTCTGACATGGAAGAAAATTATTGGCAGGATCTGTGTTCTAGATAGGAAAGTAAACCTTTTTTTAAAAGTTCAGTAACTCATCAACTGTATTAAAGTCGATTTATTTAGTACCTACTGTGTGCCAGGTACTGAGGGCATTGGGGAGACAGGAACAAACAAAACACTGGCCAACATCCAATCAAGGCATTAAAATTTAGAGGCAGAGCTTCCAAAATGAAAGAATAAAATCTTCTTTGTGTATAATTGTTTTATTAGATGTGTTGATACTACAATATTTAAATTCAGGTAGAAGGCATTTTAGTTAATACATGGGTTAAAATGTCTATAAATTTTAATGAAGAGGATGCTTCTCAGTCTGGCTATGAATGGAGCAGGTCCTTGACTCAGTCTTGTATAGATCCACACTGCTTAACCTGAGACTTACTTAGGAGTATTGGCTTCTGAAACTTTTGTTTCAAGCCTTATGAAAGGCTCTATGATCTTGTCACCTGACAACCTCTTTGATGTTGCATAAGGATGTCCTCCACTGTCACTCTAGAAGTGGATTATTTTTGTCTTCCAATGGAAGCAGCATGAAAGGGAATAATTCTCAAAAATTCTTGACTGACTGATTAGTGCATGTGTGAGCTTGCAGAGAATCAGAGCAGGTCTTTCATGGGAGCTAATTTACTCAAACTCCTGCAAGTGGATGGAAGAAGCTTTTGCATTCTTCAAAAAGAGCCATTTTTTTATTGGTTCATTCCATCACTTGCGTCTACTGGGCCTCAGTTTCCTGACCAACAGGTTAGGAAAGTAAGAGGGTTAGACTAATCACTAAGGTCTGTTCTAACTCAAAATATCTAAAACTTTATTTTTCTGAGTCTTATCTTAATATCCATTATATCTTAGAGAAGAATTATAGTTTTAAAATTATCACCTACTAAACACAAATAATTTTAATCTCTTCATGTGGAATGTTAATCTGATTTGTCTACCCAAAGCTTTGAATTCCGGACTACCACCATGACTCATGCCTTGGTGCCTCACTCACCTTATTTTCCCTTCCTAAGAACCTTCCTTTCCCTCTTTTGACTATCCCAAGTCCTTTAAATCCACCTTTAATTCCCCAAATTAAACCCCCTTCTTCCTGAAGCATTCTTGGAGTAATTTTCCTTCATTACCCTTCATTCCCTTCTGCTTTAATATCTGATGTTGCTTGGAGTGTCTAAAACAGAGCTTCCAAAATGAGAATAAAACCTTCTTTGTGTATAAATTGTTTTATTAACTGTGTTGATACTGCAATGTTTCAATTCAGGTAGAAGGCATTTCAATTAATATGTGGGTTAAATACCTATAAATTTTAATGAAAATAAATTTTAATGAAGGTGCATTTGAAGATGCCTCTTGGCTAGGCTACAAAAAAAAACAAAAAACAAATAAACAAAAAAAACCCCTCAAATACCTACAAGGGCCAGGCAGGTCATGCAAATGAGGGGAGCAGGCAGGGTAGAGACCATGGCAAACCTGAGTGTGCGTATTGCACCCAAATGGAACAGCTTATGCTCAGATCAAACCAACTCTTGCTGTGTGGGAATGTCCACTATTATTTAATTTTTCAAAATGAAATTGGAAATCCAGATTTTTTTTTGCATGAAATGTCCCTACGTTTAAGACACTAAGGGACAAACACAGTATGTCATCGTGTCTGCAGGCCGAGTTTGCCTGCAAGACCACCAGCCTGTGGCCCCTGGGTCTAGAGCGTTGATACTCTGCGTTACACAGTAGAACACACTTCAGTGTCTGTATTGTTTCATCAGAATTAGAGTCCTTCTCTCTTTCTCTACAAACTCTGTGAATATTCCCTGTATTCTTAAAATGACTAGTCCAATGCTGAGTGTGTGGACAAACCACTAACTATGTAAATGACCATCACACATGCTTGAAGTTACTGCTCTCAGATGACAGGTAAGCCTCATTATGAAGTAGTTACTGCACCGTCCTAAGCAATAGATATTTATCTTCAAGTGCAGCAAGATCACAGATTTTTATTGATAGGAAAGTCATATTAGGCCACATATTTAACTTCTGCCTCAATTTATTACTATTAATACTTAATTAAGTCAGTTTGTATCTGTCAGCAAATGTCAGATCTGTCACATCTCGTAATACAGTTCAGATGATATTATTAGTAGCATGTGCTTTATAAGTTTCCCGCATAATTTTATTTCCTGGAGACAGATCTCTTCAGTAAGGCAAAATGTCAGGCACACTTGTTAGAATCAGGCAAGTGAAAGATATAGCAGACTTCCGCTAATTTAAATAATTCTGTAGTCTGTTGTATCAATTAAGTAATATATTAATGCTTACTAATTTTGTTAATGTAGTAATAGGGTAAATCTTTACCTCGGTACATTCACACTTCGCTCTAATAAACAGCTCATGTCTCTGCCCCACCCCCTGACCTGCTGTGCTGAGTTGAATGGATCAGGGGCTATTTGGGCAGCTTCACCTTGGACAAGGACCATGCTGGACCACCTTCTGGGGAAGGAGTTAATAAGCATGGATTGCCAAAAGAAAAAAATGGACTCTTCGGAAAAGAGGTCTGGCCATGGGTGTACGAGACAGCAAGACAGAATTAATGAGACCAAGAGGGCACGAAAGGCCTGGCACTTGGAGAAGAACAGAGCAGAGGGCTGTTGTCAAACCCGGAAACAGAGACTGTGGGCAACACCCCCACCCCTAGCCAAGTCTTAGTTTAAATTCCAAAAGGGGCTCTTCCCTTTTGCAATGTAATTCAAGGCAGTCTCTTCATATAATGTAAATGCATTTTGCTTATACCCAAAAAGCAAATTGAGAGAATAGTCAATGTATACATGTTCAATAGTTTCTAATTTAATTAATGTTATTATTATTTGGGGGCTATATGAACTGTGTACAAATAATGACACTTACTCTCCCAGGCCCCTAGGCCTTTCACTAAGAAGAGCCTGAGCCACTTGGTATCAGGCAGGTCTGCTCCGACAAGCCAATTGTTCTGAATTCATAGCGGTGTTTTGTCAGAAAGCAGTGGGTGCGGTTGGACGAACACGGGTTCTGCAGTCCTACAGGTGTCTACAACTTGCCATGTGATATTGGGCAAAGCTCTGAAGATTTCTAAGCCCTAGTTTCTTTATCTATAACAATAACAACCTCTCCCACAAAGTTTTTCAGAGAACTAATTAATATATTTTAAAAGCCCAATACATGGTAGAATAGTCTCCCTATCAGCTAGACAATTTATAGCCACATAGAAAAGTGTTGTTCCAATTCAGAATCCTTGGCTAGGTGTTTGTTCTCTAGTTTTGATTTTTCTAGTCTTACATAATTTACTTTTAAGGTAAGGAAAAGTTGACAGCTTTATGAGAAAAAAAATCTGGGCATGAATTTTAATATTTAATTTACTTCCAAAAGCTTTAGAAAAAATGTCTTCTTTTTGTAGAAAAGTTACATTCCTATTGTGGTATGACTACCAATTCATACAGTAGATAAGGTTGTTTCTGTCACAGTGAATAAAAGTATAAATGTATTGAAATATCTGGATATTATCACAATGACAAAGAGACTACCCAAAATTCTCTTTGTCCGTGTGTTGAGAGTAGTTGGGTCTGCATCAGATACTCATCTATCTTGTAGGAGAGAAGTCTTCTGATAAGTGAAAATGAGAAGGGTCTTCAGAGGAAAAAAACCTCTTCTTAAGTTTGTTAAAATTAGTTTAATTATCAATGTCAAATGCTAATGTGAAAATAGATTTTAGTATCATAGATCTGTTATGAATTAAATCATGTAACTGAGCATTGATTCAGCAAACAATTTTGTGCTTTTTCTCTTTATTTTTTATGCTTTTGAAATATATACTGCTTACTAAAGAAAAAGGGAATGTTTAAAATATAGAAAATAAAAAAGGAAAAATCAGCATTAAGATTATAATTCATAAGCTGTAGAAACTTGATATAATGGAAAAATGCTATAAAAATTCAAATTGGCAAGTTACTAGGATTTACACAAAGGTATATCTACAAAGATATACCTATAAATGGATTTGTGGTGTCACTACTTAAATTTGAAAAAAAATAGACACAATTTAAATTTCCAAGTATGGAAGATTAAATGAATTGTTTTATATCCATACGATAGAGTACCATGTTACAGCCAAAAATCATTCCATAAAATACTCGTAAAACTGCTAAATATTTACATTAGTCATAATTCTTTCAGCAAGAAATCAGGTTACCAAAAATTTTGCATTTGTACAACAATATCCTAGATTGTGCCAACTGAAGTAGTCAACAAAAGGCCACAGTTCTGCAATTTTAGACCCCTCATGGCAAATTTATAGAATCCAGTCACTTTCCTTGGGTCCCACTTGATATATGCAGGAGTCCTGCAGGTTTTCCTATATTCGTTCATGCCATTCACCTGCTGCCACCCACAGACCTTCCTAGACATCAGCTCCCAGCCTGAACATGTGTCTCAGTGTGTCTGCAGAATGGCCTTCCCCGACGAAGGTTGTGGAGGTGGATTTCTGGAGAGCTGGAGCAGTTTGTTGCTAGATGCCACTTCTCTGTAGAGACAGCCACTCCTGGAGTCATTTTGCTAAAGGTAGACATTGTGTAGCCCGCTTGCTGAAGACCTGAGCAGTCTACTGACTCCAGTTCTTTCTACATTTGTCCTTGGCGTGGATCTCTGCCACTTGCCAATATGGGTGAAACCTAAAGGTACAAAGGAAAATACTTCTTTCATGGGTAATGTTTGGTCGGAGGCCCAAGAGCAGAACTGCTGGGACCCCAGGTTCACTAATCTCAGAGTTCCTGTTCTCTAACATACAAGCAGCCCTTCTCCCCAGTGTACTGGAATGACAAAGTCCTTGGCTTTGGTTTGAGGTCTAAATCATCAGGAAACTCTCCACTTTCTGCTTCTATCATCACTTTTCTTTCATAGTCTCCTCTGGGACTTATCTGCTACCTGGCTTCTCTCAATGCCTCTGCCATCCATTGGATATGTTTTACTATCCTTAAACCACAAAGTGAAAGGCCTCATGGATTTAATCCTTCTCTCAAACGCTCTGAAAATGGGCAATCAGGAGCATTGTGGGGAGATTTTTATCCAATAATCCAATGATATTCTGAGAAGTTTACTTCAGTTTATCTCTGCGATTTTATTCTTTGCAGAGAGGTTACTGTGTGTGTGTGTGAGTGTATATCAGCCTGTATCCCCAATAACATACATTTTCATCTTGTGCGAAATGCACAGGTAAGATCCATTGCTATCTCTTTCCCCTTCCTTACATAAATTCTCATCCCTCCGGCTATGGATAGGCTTCATCCCGAACTCATCTGAGTTCAGAAACATGTTGCCATTTTAGGCACAGAAATAAACTGAGACTGCCTGTCTTTTCATCTGCTCTCTGTACCACTCAGATCTACGCTGATTTTTTTTATGATGCTATTTAAAAAACCATGTACCCTGTATTTTGTATCCCGTGTATTTTGACTTCCTCAGCCTCGATGAATGTATCATATAGGGGCTCACCTAAGTTCAAGAATTAGAAGAGAAACCCAAATCATCTTGGACTTTTGTGGTCCCAGACTCTAAAATATGGAACTATAAGACTGGGAATACCTGTGATTAACTCTCATGGCCCTTGGTGTTATCGAACCTCCAAGAAAAAGGTTGAAAACCTCTAATCCTGAAGTCATTTGTGTCTGCTGGAGGCTAAAACTTGCACAAGACATTCTTTTTAAAATCTTACTTTTAATTACAATTTACATCCAATATTATCTTGTATTAGTTTCAGGTGTACAGCATAGTGGTTAGAAAATCATCTACTTTACAAAACATTCTCCTCAATATTTCTAGTACCCACCTGGCATCAGAGATTAACTATCTGTGGTACCTGGTGGATACCAGAAATAAAGGGGAGAATACTTTATTTTTTACTATATTACCTATGATGTACTTTATAATTATAACCCCATGACTATTTTGTAACTATCAATTTGTACTTCTTCCTGTCTTTGCCTTTTTCACCTAGTCCTCCAAACCCCTACCCTCTGGTAACCATCAGTCTGTTCTCTGTGTATTAATCTGTTTCAATTCTGTTTGTTCATTTTGTTCTTTACATTCCACGTATAAGTAAAAATCACATGGATTTGTCTTTCTCTGACTGACTTATTTCACTTAGCATAATACTTTCTACATCTATACTGTCACGAATGGCACAATTTCATTGTTTTTATGGCCAAGATATATTCCACTGTATATTATGTACCTCCGATTTTTATCCACTCATATATTGATGGGCATTTGGGTTTGCTTCCTCTTCTTGGCCATTGTAAATAACATGGCAATGGACATAGGGTAGTATATGTTCTTTTGAATTAGTCTTTTGGATTTCTTTATACCCACACCTATATACCCAGATGTGGAATCACTGAGTCATAAGGCAGTTGCACTTCTAATTTTTTGAGGAGCCTCCATACTGTTTTCTATAGTAGCTGCAGGAATCTACATTTTCACAAACAGCGAATTAGGGTCCCCTTTTCTCTACACCATCCCCAATACTTAGTTATTTGTTGATTGATTGATGAGAGTCATTCTGACAGGTGTGAGGCGATATGTCATTGTTGTTTTAATTTGCACTCAATTAGTGACATTGAGCACCTTTTCACACATCTATGGCCGCCTGTAAAAAGACATATCCTTAATTGTCTTCAGCAGAGTTCAGCAGAGGTTGGTAGTGAAGTAAGAACTCAAAGGGTAAAAGAAGAGGAGAGAAGGATGAAAGGAAGGAGAGAGGAAGGGGAGTCAGAGGGAAAAAAGAGGGCAAGGAAAGGAAACCGAAGGGAAGGGAAAGCAAAGAACAAGAAGAGAAAGAAACATCAAGCAGAGGCCTGTTCTGACACCTGTAAAAGCCTGCGGAAGAGCAGAAACCTGCTCACAGAGAATCTCACCTGCTGGATCCTTGAGAGGGCGAGCACCTCCCAATAGTAAACTTAGAAGATGCATGGTTACCTCTCCAGAAAAAAAAAGTCTTTACTTTTACTGGATTTATAAGTCCACCAGCTAAACCTTAAATGTAAGATAATTAGAAATAAATCAAATTAGAGTGGGAGCATGGCTTGCATTGCAAGGAATCCTCTCCCACAGAACAAAGCTTGAAATGTGTTGAAATTCAAGTGCATGGTATGGGAAGCAACTCTCCAAAAGGATTTCGGAGTGTTGAGTTTGATACAAACATACAGGTATTGAATTAAAATTGCTATCTTTAGGTTTCAGGGTCTCAATAATGAAACTGTTAGAAAATAGTTGAAATCTCAAAGTCTCAGTTGGTTACATTATAAAATGGAAGGAGCTCGTGTTTGGCTATTTGTCTAATAGGTATTAAAATGTTTCTAGTCAGCAAAACAAAGAGTTTCTAGCCAGCAGTGTTATATATTTAAGGCTAAAAACTATATTTAAATCAGTAATTCTTTCATCTGGCCCCATGGATTTAAAGTAAAAAGAACCCCGTAACTTTGGAGTGAAAAAGCAGTGCCCAGACTAAGGAATAAGTGGGACACTAAAGCAGAAAGAAAGAAAAAGTGGAAACTTCACATTTTTACCATCTATAAAGGCCACGGCTCTAGAAAGTTAGAAATCAACCCCACTGTCCCTCCTTCATAATTAATGGACCATCTTTTTTTAAAATATCACAAGTTGGTTAAACTATATTGCACACAAAAACTGCAAAAGCGAATTCTTTGCCCTAAATTTAAATGATACTGTTTACTGGGGTTTTTTTCCTCTGTAGAGTTGAATGCCATTACTACCAAAAACAGAAGTAGGAATGTTGGCGATGGCATATCTTGATTCCATGAAGGAAATGGATTTCTATTTCAAAATTAAATATCTAAAGTTTTATATTAATGTTTCATAAAGTATAAACTTATCATTGAAATATGTTGTGATAAAGTATGTCACAAGTGGAAAAATGGAATTGATTTTAGCAGCAACCACTAATTACATGATATGTATGAAAATTCTAGTAATACACACCCCTAATATTTATTTTACATTTTTTATCATAACAGACTCTAGGTTTTCTTTTTTTAAATTAGATTTTAGAAGTAGGAACTTAAGAAGCATTATAGTTAATCTGCTGAAAAATTCGAGGTCTTTGCTAGGGCTATCTTTAATTAAAATAAAGATTCATATATACATATATATTTATATAATTTTATATATAGTGTATATGTTACATAAATTAAAATTATATCTCTTGTAAGAGTCAAAAGAGGAATTTGGATAAAATCTCAAGAGCCTGTGTTTACACGTAGTTCTTTGCTTCTCTGACTCTGACTATGAAATCACTTGGATCTTTCCGCCACCAACTTTGTTCTAACAATGCATAGATGAATATTGTGTTGACAAGGAACGCTGCACAGTATGAAGAAAAAGAGCTTGTGGTTTTGAAAAGGGAGCAAGATAAGTGTAAAAGCTTTAATATCGGTACCAGATTTAGAAAAGCTGCTATGTATTTGAATATATGAAAATACGATGGTTCTAATATCAGTAGAAATTAAATAGTAAGAAGCAGATTTTCCTTTTTTGTGTGCCAGCCAGAACTGAAATATATAAATCTTGCACTTATAAATATACATTATCTCATTGTAGATCAACCAGATGGTGGTAAAATGAAACTCATGTACAAAATTTTGGATTCTGAGCTACCGGAGTGTTCCTATCTTCTCAAGGTGGAACGGGAGAGAGGTCTTTGCCCTCTTCTATGAGGTGAGCGATGCCATCAAGACTAACTAGACGCTTCAAGCTGTCACCTTCTAAGAACTTCAAGCTGTCAGCTGTACAAATGCCAATGTCTTTAAATTGAAAATTAACTGAAACTATTGAAAGAACTAACCAGGGAAAATTCAATGGCAAAACTGAATGAGAATTTATGAATGACTCAAGAATAAGGAAAGGTGATAGCATGTGCCTGGTCTCAGTGACGTGGGGGGTGAAGTGTGGTGACTTTGGAAGTGAGAGGACTTGGGTTCTGGTCTGCGGGAGCTGCATTGTCTAAAAAGTTTAGAAACAATAAAGAGAGTGACTAAAAGTCTATCTGCTTAAAAAAATTATTGCAGTTTTTTCCATTACCATTTAACCCTTTTACACCCCGTCCCTGCTGCGGTTGCCAACTGCTTTTTATATTATTACTTTGTACCAACAGTTCTAACAATGTTAATGATAAGATGTCCCTCCCTCAGGGCAGACGCCCACCCCCACCTTGGTGTGCCACTGTCTAGTGGGGTGCATTGTAAGGACAGAAAGGACTTCATAGCAAACATTGAACTTCATTCAGGAGTGTTATGGTTTGTGTTATTGGCATTGGTATTTTGAAAGCAAATTTGATTGTCAGATAAGTGCTTTTGTTTGTTTTCTCAAAAAGTAAGATTTTCATAGACAGAAGAATAAAGATATAATTTCAGAATTTAAAAAAGTATGTAAATACTCTGTTGTTAGAATTGAGTAGCAAATATCAATATGCATCTATTTCCTGTGTTTGGTCCAGCGATATGACCCATAAGTAATGATTTACCACAATTTATCTTAGTGTCTAAACCATTAGATTATTAGATCTGATGCTTTTCTTTTCTCCTACTGAAACCTGAACTTCACCTGAAGAAACAGCTAATTTTCCAATTTGGAGCAGGGACACTGTGAGCCTAAAACAACTAGTGGAAGAAAGCAAAACATTTTTACAAAATCATGGGGCCATCTTCAAGGGCACAGGTGACAACCCAAAAGGGGCTCCCACTAGCCAGCATGGGCTACAATGTGATCATCAAAAGAAGAATATTAACTCTGGTTGATTGAAATGATTGAAAGTGATCAAAGGCCACATTCTACAATGCTACACACAAAAAGAAAAACGTTAACCTAGCATACTGTAAAGAAAGAGAATAATACGCTCTCTCACTGAATCTTGTGACTGGATCATGTTGGTAATTTTGACAATTTTATTGTATCAGTGAACAGTATGGAAATTAATGAATGCCAATAAGTCTATACAAGAGGGTATTTCTGACTGAAGGGGAGGAATCATTAAAATGACACCACAAATTGTGACAATCAGCAAGGCAAAGACATTAAATTAAAATTTAATGAAATAGCATCTCAAATATCCATAAGAATTATATAGCCCAATAACATAAAATATGAGAGAAACCCCTAAGTTCAAAGTTTTAAAATAATTTAAGTTATTTAAAGTTAAAGAGAAAGTTCATTTGCATAAATTAGGAATCAAAATGCTATGTTGAATGAAATGATCACACAGTTCACATGTCTCAGAGTTCTGTGAGGGGTAATACCCATAACTAGGACCCAGGGAAGTGAGCGAAAGTGCCACTTACTTCGCGAGTCGTAGAACCACTCACACAACAGTTAGAGTTCAAGGAGTCGAGGGTCATGAGTGCGAATCTCCTCAACATCTTAGTCCAAATATCAGGTAATAGCCTCAATTACCTGACATTTTAATTAGGAAATAATCTGTGTACGTTTTATATTTTGCATAATTATAAACTGCAAAACAAGTTACTGTCTTAAGGTAAATCTAATGTGAAATAAGTAGTGCAATCATTAATTTAGACTTAAGATTTTAGGTTGGAATACAACTAATTTTGTATTTGGTATTAAAGCACTTAAGAGAACTTAAGTTCTGTCCTATTTGTAAATTTAACTTATTAAAGGTACAATAAATAATTACTCACCAGGAAGCCTTTATTTGAACTACTTAAAAATTTAATTCAAGTACTTAAAAAAGGGAATCAGGTTTTAAATATTCTAATATGTGTGATAAATTAAGTTTGTATAGGGGATCAACTGTTGCTTAAAATTTCCTTAAAGGAAATTATTCGAATATTACTTAGAATAGCAAGATTTAAAAGACAAATGTAAGAGCATAGAAAAGAGCCCCTATGTGTTTTTACCTTTATCTCTCAGCGTTAGCCTAGAGGAGGAAGAAAACCCTGTGTAATCAACAGGGGACAGCTCGAAGGCCGCAGAAAATCCTAGAAGTGCATGGAGATGCAAGAGAGGTAACTGCAGGGCCTCTGGGCTGCCCCGCCCCTCTCGGTCCCCATTGCCCTCTTTAACTAAGTCCCCTCTGTTGTAGTAGCTCTGGCTGCAGCAAGGGTCAGAACCTCATGCTGTGAAACACATTCGAGGAAGGAAAGAACCTGCCTGGTTTACTGAACAAACACCGTGAAGGCCTTCATGTGTATGTTATCACTCCCCTCCACCCCTAACCCGCACATTACAAGTTGCGTTTTGCCCACTCGAGACTCCATAGTTTCCCCTGAATTGGAGGGTTATTCTTAGGTGGAAGTGCGTTTAAAAAGAAGCCTGGAAGTCGAGGTGTTAAGGAACTATACTGTGGCAGTCAGGCAGCCTGGGTGGTAAACACTGTCATCCTTCCTTCCTATAAAGTAATTATTCGTAAACAACAAATTCTGCCATTACATTAGGAGTTTGTGGCATTTTTTCCCACAATAATGTCTCTGTGAATGTATGTATCCACTTTTCATCCATAGAGGAATGAAGGTTGGGTATAAGTTTGTGGCATAATCTGTGAGAAAATAATAAAGAAAAAACCCCAGTATATTCAGCCATTGAATGAATGAGAGTTGATTGTATTTCTAAGCATGTGCTTCTTCACTGAGTGTGTTTCTCAATCTTTTAGATGAGACCAGTGCAGAACCTTTACGATGCATCAGCTCCATGATGTGGGGTGACCTCGTACAGGTTATTTAACCTTCATGAGCCTCATCAGATTCATCAGTCAAGTGGGATGAGGAATTCATAACTCACAGAGTTGTCATGAAAATATAGAAACAAAATAAGAAAAACTAACATGTGTAACAGGGAATATGTTGCACATAGAGGTGCCTCATAACCATCACTTGTTTTAGCAAAAGTTGAATATGGAATATTAGAGAAATAGCTTACTGAGCATCTCCACTGCTGAAGCACCAGGCTACGGCCCAGGTGCTTTACCCACAGGCTCTCATCCAGGCATTAAAACGACTGTGCAAAGAAGTACTATTATCTCCTCTTTGTGCTAAAAGAAAAGCCTGAGGCTCGGAGAAGCAGCGTACAAATATCCAAAGGTCACATAGCTCCTAAATGATAGAGTTGGGATTAGGTCCCAGTTCCATTAACTTCCCGAGATGGTTCTGCCGTGCCTCCTGGTGGAAATTGAATCAGAGAAAGGCACTGGAGGTGAAGTGGGGAGCGTGGCTGGCAGGAGCAGATTGCACCAGGGCTTTCCAGCTACACTGGAGTTTTATTTGGAGAAGTGGCTGGGATTTGAGTAAGACGGTGCTGGGCAGTCCAAATTACATGACAGGGCCAAAGGTGCAGGGGGACAGTTGTTCCCAGTCTGAAGTCATCACGGACATAATGGCCAGTAATAAAATTATATAATATTACTACATGCAGGCATTTTGAAGACACTTAAAGACATTTTTGGGTCCACATTTTATATTATATCAAACATGTTAAAATGCTTCTAAAACACAATAAATGTTTGAAAGACACTTGTGCTTCTGAGATCAGTTAGGCCATGATTAAATTTAGTTTACAGTAGGATACAGTTTCTCCAAAATCATCATACATACTCGGGGTTTTTGTGACATGAGTCGTAAGGTATGAGCCTACAAGTTTATTTCAAATATAGTGACATTTTAATGAACATTAAACTTAAAAGTTAACAACTTTGGCAGAGTTTGTATTTCGGAGATGTTTAATAAAGCTTTATTAAATTTAATTTTTTAATATTTTATAGTTTTGGAGCCAATGTATTCTTAAGGTTTTAGACCTTTGAAAAATACATGGTACTAGACCCATACTGTCCAATACGGTAGGCACTAGTGACATATAATACTGCTGGTGTGAAGGAAAGGATGCTAGAAATGTGAAATATACACTGGGTTTCAACAAATTAGTGCAGAAAGTGATGTAAAATTGTTCATTAATCATTTTAATATGTATTACCTGTTGAAATGATATTTTCGATACATTGTCATATAATGCTACAAAGTAATTTCATTTGTTTTCTTAAACTTTTTAAATATACCTACTAGAAAATTTAATGGTACATGTGTGGCTTGCATTATATTTATCCTGGACAACGTTGCTGTAGAAATGGATTACGATATCTAATCGTTAAAATGGTCCTAACCCTGTATGTGAATTTGCTGGTCCATCGACCTTGAACTTACCTCTACCTTGAAAATCTGCCTATATTTTGCCATAGATGATTTCTTTCACTAAAATATTAAAAACTCTATCAAATATATATGTATTGTTGTATTACTGTATTTATTAGAAATTTTAATTTATATTGGGTTGGCCAAAAAGTCAATTACATTTCTTCTGTAAAATAAAAGACACATTTTTCATTTTTACCAATAACTTTATTGATTTAGATATTTTGAATATGTCACTCCCTCTATTGGCTTCTAGTGGGTAGAGGCCAGAGGTGCCGCTAAACATCTTCCAATGCGTAAGACAGCCCCACAGCAGAGAAACATTTGGCCAAAATGTCAACAGTACCAAGAAACTTCACAAACCACTTTTGACATGTTTGGTCAGTCATAGCACCTTTTCCATACGCTGAATAAATCTTTTTTTAATTTTAGTTGCATTTTTAACTTTCTTGAAATAATAAAGCATAATACACAAAAAAATGTTACATATCTTCTTCCATCTTCAATACTAAAATGGCTGCATAAAAATTCATCAAGTTGGATAAGTTTTTTTTTAACTCATGTTGATATGACAGCTGTCACAATACAATCTAACAAAATAGTTTTGAATGAAGTTAAAGACAACTACGCACTACTACAGCCATTGAATGGAAAAACGTAACGGACTTTTTGGCCAACCCGATAGTTATGACAACTTTCACAATGTCTTCACTTTAGGGAGAAAAGCAAATAATTTCACACACACACCACATATAGGAATTAGATACTCAGTCCTTGCACAATTTGAGAATAAATCTATGTATCCAGCATGTATGTAAACACGGTGGATTTTCTCTTTAGTTTCCAATATTTAATGAGTGTCCTCTGTTTGTGCTAAGTATTTATTTATATTAATTCACTAAATTCTCAAAACCATTTTATAAAGAGGAAAGGGAAAGTGGAGACAGTAAGAGGTTAAGTACCTCTCCCACAGTCACAGAGCAAAGAATTACACTTGGGATTCACAGCAGGCAGTATGGCTGCCGAGCCTCTGCGGCTGCCATTATGCAGCCCTCCCTTCTCTCCAGTGAGAGCTTTTCACTTTCTAAAATGAAAAGCAGAGTGATTTAAGTTAAGGTTCAGTGATGATTTTTCACATGCACAGCCTCTGTAATAGTCTGACAAATTTGGATACTGCGCCTTTCTCCCTCCCCGTAAATAAAAGATCTCTCCATTGGCCTTATCCTCTGGGTCCACTTCAGTGTCACCAGGACAAGAGCAGGCATTGCTCTGACATCACGAGATCTAATGGATCCCCAGAGTTTGCATGCTGTGCACCATCTAATCAAAGTCAGTTGACACTATTTAGGTCTCTTTTTTAGAAGGTTTTCGTTTTTTTTTTTTAATTTAGCAAAAATGCATCTTGCTGAGAACCTGTATGCCAATTTCATGTGTATTAAAATCTCAGACTTCCCTTCAAGGATTATAAAGGGAATGCTGGCAGACCCTTCACTGAGTCAGGTTTGGGTGGGCGGTACTACCCTATCTGTGTATCTGCCATTGTGGCACATTTGTGCAGTAAAATTAAAATCTTGGTCAGGAATCAGATAGAAGCTCGATATTTTTGATTCACTCTTCTCTGTTATTGCTTATCATCCTTGAAGATATTCCTTTTTTTGGCATCTTGAAAACAAGGAATCTGATTGCTATTTCTTTAGGCTATATAAATACATCCTATTTATATTAAAGTGATCGGCGAATATACTTAAAGTTGGAGAACATGACCATGCAAACTACTTTCCCCTTCTCTTTACTAAACACTCTGATACATTTTTGTCATTATTCAACTTTTTCCTCATGGCCAAAAAAACCTTTCTCACATTTTAACATATTCAGGAACTTCTTTCATAAGGTCTGAATACATTCTGTTTTAGACATTAATGTGGTTATAAAAATATCAAAACACATGTTTTACAAGCATACGTTACTACAATACATGTTCTAGTATTTGTGGAGAAGGTACCAGATTTTTATAATTACAAGTATTTCAATGTTTTACCTTGCCTAACAACTAACATTTAGCAGTAAAATAAAGTAGAAAGGAGAGTCAGGAAGATTTGGATTTGCGTCCAGACTTTACAATTTACTAGCTGTGTAACTCTGAAAAAGCCTTTAACTACCCTGATTCTCAGTTTCCTTGTATTTATAGGGAGACAATAATATCTGCTTCTCAGGTGGCTCTGAGACATACAGAAGTAACACAAGTAAGAGCCCTACATGCTGGGCACTCAATAAATATTACCTCTCTGACACTCATCTCTTTTCTTTTTTACCAATTGAGTAAATCAAGTTAAAGGGAATTTATATGTGAGTGAATTTCCATTTCCAATTTTAAAAGTACATAAAAACAACACTAAGAAACATACTATCCTTCCTATTTTTAAAAAGTGAGTTTGTTCTTCACAGAAATTTATAATGTTTGCATTTTTCTTGTATATATTTTGGCTGCTTTCATAATTTTGGAAGGCAGTAATAGTACCCTGGTTTTTAGAAAGCAGGTTCCCAGATAAGACTGTTTGTGGAAAAGGCTTTAATTATAAATACTAAATCTAACATTCATGCAGCAATTAATATTTTCTTCTACACTTGGGTTTCTTGTGAGTGATTTTCTCTTAACTGATATGATTAGATTATAATTTAGTGAATTATATTTGTGATGTGAGTTGCAGATGAACCTCTGATTCTAACACTCTTGGCGCCTGGCATGTCATCCTCTGGGCTACTTCTCATTTTAGCCATAATCTAGATTTGTGCAGCATCCCACCTCAAACATGTCTGCTTCCTGCCTTCCAAGCCAGGAAAGCCACTGGAACTTATTTGGCCAGGGCATCTGCTAGGACTGGAGATCTAGGAGAGTTACTAACACCTTCCCCCAGGTGACCCTTATCCAATGGAGGTAAGGAACCATTTGCTAAATGCCCTAGCTTTGATCCTTTCCCATGGATAGAGTGCCTTGTACAGTTGTCTCAGAGATACAGATGGAATCCAGTTCCATCTCTGCAGCAGCTGTGTACCCAACTCACTCTTCTATTGTTTTTGTTTTTTTTTTCTCTTTTCCTACCCAACTCTCTCTACTTCCTCACTCTGGCTTTCTGGTATCACCTTCCAAATAAACTACTTACACTCAAGTCCTTGCTTCAGGCTCCACTTTCAAAGAAACCCAATATAAGCCCCTGACCTTGAAACTCACTTCTTAAACTCTTAATGGTTCCCTTTTCTTCCTAGGATAAAGCTGCAAATCTTTAGCTAGATCATCTGAAAGATGCTT
Organism: Carollia perspicillata; assembly: GCA_004027735.1. Taxonomy (NCBI): domain Eukaryota; kingdom Metazoa; phylum Chordata; class Mammalia; order Chiroptera; family Phyllostomidae; genus Carollia; species Carollia perspicillata. The sequence goes on along the minus strand of PVKM010007935.1, from coordinate 18,408 downwards.
CAAGGTCTTACCTATACTTAACCTCCTACTAGCTGTCCCACGTGCCTCCTAAACTCGAGCAGAATTCAGTAACTTGCCATTGCAGGCTCTTCTATGTTTTCACATGTCTCTGCACCTTCACAGACACTTTTCTTGACCCAGAAAACTCTTTCCTCCCTATTTTGTTCTTTCATCCCCAGTTCACTGCCACCACCACCAATGGCCCAAGCAATTATTCCTATTCACATGACATACTTCCATCATATTCAACATTCTGTTTTACCATAAATGTAGTTTCTGATCTAGGAATTGGTAAAAAGTGATAGACCAATGTCACTCTTCAATTTCTGAGTGTTGTTGATGAGCCAAGAGCTTACTTTGACTGAAAAGAAAATTAAATGAAACAAAGTTGACAAACTGTGTTTGAAATAAGAAGGCACTGGTTATCCTGTGACTCTGAAAAAAATTGGATTGTCACCTGATCTCCTTTTTAAATTAATGTCAGAGTTCTGAGGGAAAAGAAAGCTGTAACAGAGGCTGAGTTAAATAAAAGTTGTATCACCGGATATTCTGAAAGGGACTCTGAGCACAAAACAGTAAGGTGGGGTGGAAAAGGAAATAATCTATACATAACATATAGAGGAAATATGTGTATGTATTATCTCTATATTAAATACATTAATTATATATTTTATTAAATACATTATATTATATATTAAATGTTTATATCTATCTACATATAAACAGAAAGTACTTAGCAGAGGCATGACATGTAATCTCAAGACGTGACAACTTTGGTATTCTTCTTCAGGCTGCATCAGCCAGTGTAACACATTGGGAATAGTTGCTCAGGGTCACTTAGCACAATAACCTGCAATAAAGTTGACATATTTATCATGTAAAAATACAGTTTGAATTTCAGGTAAACAATAATTATTAAAGTATAATCGTATCATGTATATTGCATGAGACATAATTATCCTTAAAAAGGTACTTATTTATCTGAAATTTATATTGAACTGCATAGCTTGCATTTTATCTGGTAACCCTACCTGGAAGCCTGGAAATCATGGGAATATTCGTGCAGGAAAGAAACTCACAGCTCAAGTCTCAGTCTTACATGGATGCTTTGAGACAAAGGGTCTCAAGGAAGCCACAGTTAAAGCAATCTAGCTGGGAGGGTAGAACAAAGAATCACTACTGGATAGTTTTTTAGACCATGTAATAATACCCAACCTGGCCTGCAAAATAACTATTTGCTCATCCCTTCCTCTTACTAAGCTATGAACCCTTAAGAGCACTATGTTGTATTTATTTCAGATCATCACCACAAGTAGATTGTTTGGCATGTAGTAGGTATTATACACATGCAAATAAATAAAGTGCATATTCAGTATGTAATGTACAAGGTGGGGCAAAAGTAGGTTTACAGTTATTTATATGGAAAATAATATAATAATTAATGAATAATATAATAGTAAACTGTTTCACATACTCAAACTGTAAATCTACTTTTGCCCCACCCTATATTTTAATATTTATATAAATATGAGATCTACCCAAAAGGTATCCAGCCATGTAATATGAAAAATAAAGACATTTATTGAAGAAGATATAAGATAAAAGAAAGATTGTGTATAGGACAATGACACCTCAGTCCCCTTCAAAGTAGGCACCTTGGGACCTCACACAGTTCTCCCAATCACCATCAGCTGCCTTGTCATATTTTCCTGAATCTCATTGATGGTCTGAAATCTCTTCCCTTTCAAAGGTGATATTAGTTTGGGGAAAAGCCAGAAGTCACAGGGTGCCAAATCTGGTCTGTAGGGAGGCCGAGTCACCTGGGTGTTTTGATGTTTTGCCAAAACACTCTGCATGAAATGTGGTGCATGAGCAGGCACATTGTCACGATGAAGCTGCCAATCACGCAGTTGCCCATAACTGCGGCTTTCCGAATCATCTGAATAATTTCTGCACAGGAATGTTCAAACTTAACACAAAATTAGATGCAGATTCGTTGCTTTACTTGCTCAGTCATTTTGAATGTGACAATCACACATTACACATATTCACTCAACAAGTCTACCACCCCCACTGACTAGTGCAGTGAAGTTGTCATTGTTCACACGTGCGCATTCCAGTCCACTCTCCTTGGATGCCAGTTTACATCAATGTCATGCAAACCATTCTTGTTACATTAACAATGGCTGGACTTTTTTCAGACAGACCTCGTATGTTGATTTTAATGCATAATGATTTATTAGCAGAGAAAATAATTCAAAATGTGAAAGAATTACTTTTAGGTAAGTTATCTACTTTATAAGAGTTATTCATTAGCACTTGCTGTCAGGATACAGATTTTTCCAATTATTAGTTTTCCAACATTAATTTATATAATTATAATCTTAATTTCAAAATAGTAATTTATAGAACTAAAAGAAACCAAAGTAATCTATAGATTCAATGAAGTTTCTATCAAAAATATCAATGGCATATATCACAAAACTAGAACAAGTAGCCCAATATTTGTATGAAACCACAAAAAATCCCAAAATCTTCAGTAATCTTGTGAAAGAAGAGCAAAGTTGGAGGTATCACCCTACCTGATGCCAAAGGCCATACTACAAGGCCAAGGTAATCAAAGCAGCATGGTACTGACATAAAAACGGAAATACAGGTCAATGAAACAGAATAGAGAGTCCACAAATAAAACCATGTCCAGAAATAAACCCACACATATATGATTAATTAATATTTGACAAAGGAAGCAAGAACATATGATGTGGTGATGACAACCTATTTAATAAATGGTGTTGAGAAAATTGGAAAAATATGATAAAAAAATGAAACTTGACCTTCTTATACAACACACAAGACTCAACTCAAAATGGATAAAAGACTTAAATGTAAGACTTGAAATCATGAAAGTCCTAGACAGTGAAACCTCAGACATTTCTTTCAGTAATATTTTTTCTATTCTATCTTCTCAAGTAAGGGAAACAAAAAAATAAACAAATAGGACTACATTAAACTGAAGTTTTTACACAGCAACAGAGATCATCAACAAAACAAAAAAAATTACCTCCTGAATGGGAGCAGATATTCACTAATGATACAACTGATAAGGGGTTTAATACCCAAAAAGTATAAAGAACTCAGACAACTTACCACAGAAAAACAAACTACCCAATTTAAAGTGGGCAGAAGACCCGAATAGATACTTCTCCAGGAAAGACACACAGATGGCTAATAGACATATGAAGAGTTGTTCAACATTACTAATCATTAGAGAAAGGCAAGTCAAAACCACAGTGAAATACCACCTTACACCTGTCAGAATGGCTATTATTAATAAAGCAGCAAACAACAAGTGTTGCAAAGATGTGGAGAAAAGGGAAGCCTAGTGCATTGTTGGTGGGAATGAAGATTGGTGCAACTGCTAAGGAAAACAGGGTGGAAATTCCTCAAAAAATTAAAAATGGAATTGTCTTATGAACCAGAGATTCTACTTCTGGGAATATATCCAAAGAAAGTTAAAATACTAATTCAAAAGAACATATGCACCCCTATGTTCATCACAGTATTATGTGCTATAGCCAGGAAAAGGACACAACCCAAGTGCCCATCAATAGATGACTGGATAAAAATCTGGTGGTACATATATCCAATGGAATATTATTTGGTCCTAAAAAGAATGAAATCTTACCTTTTGTGACAGCATATATGGACCTAGAAGATCTTATTCTAAATAAAATAAGTCAGAAAAAGATAAATGCTATATGATTTCACTTATATGTGAAATCTAAAGAAAAATAAACAAACAAAAGAGAAATAGACTTACAGATACAGAGAACAGATTGATGGGTGTCAGAGCGGTGGGAGATGGGGGCTGGGTGCAAAGTGTGAAGGAATTAAGCAGTATAAAACAGCAGTTACAGAATAGTCATGGAGATGGAGATGCAGGTTCCAGAATAGGGAATATAGTAAATTATATTGTGATAGCTATGTATAGGGCCAAGTGGGTACCTGAAGCATCAGGGGGACCACTCTGTAAATACATGATTTTCTAACCACTATGCTGTACATCTGAAACTAATGCAGAATAATATTGAATGTAAACTGTAATTTTAAAAACTTAAAAACTTAAAATATAAAATTTCCTCTTTTAAGAAAATGTCTATATATTTTTCTTTTATTCTTCCAATATAAGTAAATTAAATGTTTAAAAATATACTGATGGGCTCTCTGTCTAGTTTTTAAATTCTTTAATAGGAAAAATGCCTTGCTCTTTTACTGTCATGAATGCAAGCTACATATTTAGGGGATCTTTAAAAAAAAACATTGCAGGTAGTTTTCTAAAAAAAAAAAACACTAGAATTATTTTTCACAAACAATTAGCCAGTATTAGAATAATTAACTCACAAGCAAGATGCAAAAGACCAAAATAACAGCACAATATTGAAGGAAAAGAACAGAGTTGGAGGACTGACACTACCTGACTTTAAGACTTACTAGATATAGCTACAGTAATGAAGACAGTGTGATATTGGCAAAAGAATAGAAAAATACATCAATAAAACAGAATAGAGAGCTTAGAAATAGACCCACATATAGCAACCAGTTTTTGATAAAGAAATAGGCAATATAATGGAACAAAGATAGCCTTTTCAACAAATGATGCTGAAACAACTGAATTTAATCTTGACATAGACCTTACAACCTTCACAAAAAGTAACACAAATAAATAACCTAAAGTATAAAACCCAAAACTACATAATTCCTAAAAAATAATGTAGGAAAATATTTGATGCCCTTGGGTATGGTGACAACTTTTTAGATACAACACAAAGGGCATGACCCATGAAGAAAATAATTGATAATTGGGACCTTCCTGAAACTAAAAAACTTCTGCTCTGTGATAGACAATATCAAGAGAATGAGAAGACTAGGCATACACTGGGAGGAAATATTTGCAAAAGACACATCTGATAAAGGATTGTTTGCCAAAATACACAAAGAACTTTTAAAACTCAACAAGAAAAATCAATTCTAAAAAATGGACCAAAGACCTTAATAGAGTCTTTACTAAAGAAGATATACCAAGGATAAAGAAGCACATGAAAAGACACTCCACATCATATTCATGGAGGAAATGCAAATTAAAATAAGGAGACACCACTAGACACCATTAGAATTGCCAAAATCCGAAACACTTACATAAACAAATGCTGGTTTAGACAGAGAGCAGCCAGAATTCTGATACATTGCTAGTGGTACAACTACTTTGGAAGACAGTTTGGTGACTTCTTACAAAACTAAACATATTCTTGTCCTATGATCCAGCAATGGTGTCTTGGTATTTACTCAAAGGAGTTGAAAACTCAGATCCACACTAAAGCCTGCACATGGGTGTTGCTGGCAGTTTCATTCATAATTGCCAAAACTTGGGAGCGACCAAGATGCCTTTCAGTAGGTGAAAGGATTAATAAACTGTGGTGCATCCAGTCAAAGCACTAATATTCAGCACTAAAAAGAAATGAGCTATCAAGCTATAAAAAGACATGAAAGAGACTTAATGTACATTATGACATGAAAAGCCAATCTGAAAAGGCTACATACAGTACAATTCCAATTATGTGGCATTCTAGAAAAGGTAAAACTACGGAAACGGTAAAAACATGCGTGGTTGCCAGGGATGGCAGGGGGAAGATGAACACGCAGAGCACTACCTGACATCTGACAAAGAGACGCAGTGATAAACACATGTCATTACACTTTGATCCAAATCCTTAGAATACGCAACACCGAGAGTGAACCCTAGTGTAAACTATGGACTTTGCATGACGACAATGTGTCCATATTGGATCACCAATGGTAACAAATGTACCACTTTAGTGAGAGATGTTGATAATGGGGGAGACTATGCATGTGTGGAGGCAAAGTCTACATGGGAAATTTCAGACCCTTTTCAACTTTAGTATGAACTTAAAACTGTTCCAAAAATAAAGTCTTAATATAAAAAGTTTTATGAGCATGGTAGATAGGAATGTGTAATAGCCAAATTAAAGAGTAATTTATATGAGTGGAGATATTAGCTCATCACTTTTCAGTTGTCCTGCATAAAAAAAATTATATAAATGTATCAGTCCTCTTTATTGCCTTTTGCAGAACAATATCAGATTTTGCAAGGTTTCCAAGGAACACTTTCTGGTATTTTTTGAAACTGGGATGCAGTCACAAAGAATAGGCTTTTGTTTTGAGATTAGTCACAGATATTACTTCACCTCTGTTCAGTTTTTCTTTGTTCTAGAAATGAATTAGATATATTCCTTAGCTGTTGGACTGCACCCATTTTTCCCTAGAAAATTTAACATCTTTGAGGCAGACATGACTTTTAAATTTGATTAGAATCTGGAAAAAAAAAACCTCTCAACATAATTCCCCCAAATTTGATCTATTTGGATTTGATCATGCCCCCTATTAAAAGCTGATTCTTTTGTTAACAGGATATGAGAAGTTGTATCAGTTAAACCATAATAATGAATCCTGGAGTAAAAGTTAGAATAATATCTCAAATTCATCATTAGTGCTTCAAATAACAAATGCTGACATTTTGTGCTCATTTGCAGGCAGCAGGAATTCGGCAGGAAGATATCAAGGACTGAGTTTTAGAAATTTTGTACAGAACTGATGGGACATCTCTACGGTACTCTTTCTGGTGAAGAACAAACTTTTGTAACCGGTATGAATAACAAGATTGAAGCCGGCCTGTATATTATCAGAACACCCTTTTGCACCTAGAAAAATGAGAGTTATCACATTGTCCTCTGTACAACTAAATGAGCACAAAACCTGTAGCATCCATGTGGGTTTTATTACTTTGCTTTTTCACATCTTTTTCAGTGTTGGAGACCTTGGCAAGTGCGCAGATCACATCTCACTACACAAAACCTCCTTCCTAAAGTAGATATCCTCTTTAGTAAGCGGGCGGAAGAGACCTAATGAGAACATGGCAGTCACTTATTTTTTTGTAATTATCTCTACATACGAAAAATAAAATAAAATAAAATAAAATGTTATTTTAAACATTAAAAAATAAAAGCACCTACTATACATATGCATTATTTAAAAAAATAAAACAAAGAAACAAAATAGAGCAAGTGTTTTTCTAGGTTATCGGTTTATAACAGTCAGAAAAATAGGGTCTCTGTTCTTACCCAGCTTAGGTGCTAATGAGGAGACATACAGTAAAAATGACAGTTGCCAAGTTGTGACATGTGTCGTGAAGGAGGATAATAAAAGAGTAAGGTGAGGGGAGGATAGCAGAGAATGGCTAGAGGAAGGTCAGCATGGCCACTTTGATAAGGTGTGGTGTGAGGGAGGGAGTCTTACAGCTCTGGGAAGAAAAACATTACAGGCAGAGAGAAGAGCTACGTGCAAAGGGACCATGGAATGAATGGAGTCAACTTGTTTGAAAACCTGCCTATGGGTGGAGTAGGACAACGTATCAGGTAGAGAGAGAGGTAGGAGATCAGTCAAATATACAGTGGATGGTCAGATCATAGAGGGATTTGAAGGCCATGATAAGGACTGTCGCTTACCAGGTGCAGATGGGAATAATTTGAGTGTTTGATAGAGGCAATATGATCTGACTTTGATTTCAAAGGACTGCTTTGTTTATTTCACAGAGCAGTAATCCAGAAGCACAGGACTGTGGCATGGACCAACATGGGGAATGAGAGAAGAGAGAAGTCAAAAACAACTTCAAAGTTCTGTCATGAGTAACTGGTTGAATACAATTGGGATACACTGAGATGGGGAACACTGGAGAATAAACTTGGAGAGGAAACCAGGAGTTGGGTGTCATAAATGTTAAATTTGAGTTGCCCATTAGACATCCATGAAATGGTGTGAAGTTAGCAGCTGATATATAAATTTGATAAATGTAGAAACTGTTAATGCTGGAAATGCTCATTTAAGAGTAATCAGTCCATGGAGAGTATTTAAAAACATGGGCGTGGGTGATTATTTCCTAGGAAGTGAGTAGAGATGGAAGAGAAAAAAGTTCTGAGGACTGAGCCTTGAAGTAGCCAACATTAGAGGTTGGAGAGATAAAAAGAAAAACAGGCCAGGGGACCAAGAAAGAGTGGTTAGTAAAGTAGCTGGAGAACCAAGGAAAGAAGAGCCTTGGAGCCCAGTGAAGCATTTCAAGAATGCGGAGTGATCAGCTGCATCAGATGGAACTGAGAGGTCAAGATAAAGTAAACAGAAATGCCGGCTGGTCTGGCAACCTTGTGGTCACTGGTGACCTTAACAAGGGTGATATCCATAGAATAGTAGGCGGGTAGTAGTATGTTTATAAATCTAAAAAAATTGACCATCTGGGCAAAAAGCCTCTGACTTAAAACACTTTTTAAAATGTCCACAGCATGAACACTCCCACCACTGCCGATTTCCAGCTGACAACATGCCATTGCAGTACTGAATGAGAATTTGGAAATGGCGCACACAACTGGCAGGAGAAAACCAGTTGTACGTGTGGATAAAAAGTTAAAAAGACAATTCCACCAAACGTATGCATGCAACAAAGTTAAAATAACATTTATTAATGTTACGTTATATTGAGAAGGTATATTATATCTGGTGATAAATTGTATGTCACTGGGACTAGTTACAAAGACTTGGCACATATGGATATCATAAGTCGGATTAATTACTATTTAGTAGAGCACTTTTTAAACTAGTCTTATAAAAGTGCCTTTACATATGTTTAAGGCTTCAAAAGAGAAAAAAGAAATCAACTTCTACATTTAGTCTTCAACATATATAACTTGATATCTACTTATTTACTGGTATTTGTGCAACATCCTGGGATTGTTAGCCCATTTTCCTTTTTTTCCTAAAGATTTTATTTATTTATTTTTAGAGAGAAGGAAGGGAGGGAGAAAGAGAAGGAGAGAAACATCAATGTATGGTTGCCTTTCATGAGGGCCCCACTGGGGACCTGGCCCACAACCCAGGCATGTGCCCTGACTGGGAATCGAACTGGTGACCCCTTGGTTCATGGCCCACACTCAATCCACTGAGCTACACCAGCCAGGGCTGTTAGCCCATTTTCTTGTCCTGGTATATCAGTGCCAAGAACTGAAGTGTGAAATGATGCACTTACACATGAAAATTTCCTATTTGTATATTCATTTGTAAATGTTTTTTTTTAATTTTACTGGTTTTATTTTAAAAAGACCAATAATTAAGATGAGCAAAATAAAATACAATTGTACCTACAATGTATGAAGTATTATAACTCACAATATATAAAAACCTTAGTAGGAATCAAGAAAAAAATGTAAACAACCAGAAAGACTGCAAATTAAGTAGGATTACATTTGGAGAGGAAGCTCTACTGGCCTATAAAAATATGAAAAGATGCTTAATCTCTTAGTAATCAGAGAAATGCAAATTAGAACAACACTGTGACGCACAGTTTCACGTTTTACCAGATTGGCAATTTTAAAAAATTGGGCCATATAAATTGTCAAGGGATGGAGAGTAAGAAAAACTCTGAGTGTGGTACAAATTGATATCACCAAATTAAAAAGTTGATTGGCATTCATCAGTACATCTGAACATACACAGATCTTACCATCGAGTATTTCTTATGCCCAAAAGAAGTGCCTACACAAGGTATACCTCAAAATGAAGCATTGTGTGAGGGAATTGAAAGAGCATGTCTGTCAGAGGAAGAAATCAAGGTAAACTCATATGATGGAATATTATTAGCTGTTCAGATAAAGAAGCTCTTGTTCTATACATCAACTTAGGTGAACCTCGAAAGTATAATATTGAGTGAAAGAAATAAATCATTGATTAATATATATATTATGATTTGTCCTATAATAAGTTTTTAAAAATAGGCAAACAAACAATTTATATACATTGGTGGTTAAAAATATAAAGAAATGGAAGCATTAATAAACAAAATTCTGGAAAATTGTTACTTCTGTTTGGTGGAGGGGGAGATGGGATTGGAGCAGGGTACACAGTGGCTTTCTAATTTACTGATAATGTTCTATGTCTTAACCTTGGTGCTAGAACATGGAAGCCCACTTTATGATATCTGAAGTATAAAATATTTTATGTGTTGGTTTGTATGCATGTTATTTTTCACCGTATTGTATTTATGTACATGTACCAAAAACTAACAACTGAAGGAAGAAGAAAGTAGATAGGCTAATTTAAGAGTCTTTGTTAGTAATCTAGCTAAATGACATAGATCTGGGTTATATTAGTAAGTGTGGGAATGTCGAGGAGAGAAAAATGCAAAGGACAATAGAAAACATAAAGCAATTAAACCTGTTGGCTCCTTGTCCCTGGAATAAGAGAAGGCAGGTGATCTCAGGCGTCTCCATGCTGTGAAGCCCAGTTGATTCTGGGAGACAGCAGCATTAGAGAGGAAATGACTTAAGGCAGCCAAAGTAGAACGGGCTTTACTCAGGAGTGAGGTCAGAGGCAGAAAATGACATTGGATAGTCTTCTCGTTATTATAATTGACTCTACAACGGTGGATACAGTCTCCCAGGAAAAGAATGTGAAATAATAGCATAGGCTTTGAGGAATTTCCTTAACAGGAGAAGGAGGAAGTTAAATGCCGGAAGTCTTGCCCTTTTCCAATTTATTTTTCACATTGATGCCAGAACAATATTTCTAAGCCACATATTGATCATGTCACCTCTACTGGCCAAAACTCTTCATAGCTTCAGGATGATTTCCAAACTCAACAGCCTGCCACAAAGTGCTATTTATGTTGTGATTGTGAATCCGGCCGGCTCCACCTTTTGTGACTGTCACTCAGCCAACCTCACCGAAGGCCTTGCCACTTTCTCCCAATTGTACAGCCTTGCAGTTACCTTCTCTTCTGAGAAGGTAAAGAGAGATCAGCACAGCTGATCCAGCGTCTCCTCCTTGTAGAAATCTTCCTTTGTTCCTCCGAGTTGATGAGAGACCACCCTGTTACACTTTGCAGAAACCTTTCTAGGGCACTTTCACTCTTTTCTTTTTTTTTTCACTTTTTTTCTTCTGCTTATAGACAAGGCTAACTTTCATTTCTGTATCTGAATTTTTATCTATAATTGCACCAAGTTGGCTTTTAATAAGTGTTTTCTTAAAAAAATGAGTAGATGAACAGATAGGTCAGTAATAAATGAATTAGCCAAAGAAGGCATCAGAAAAATATATCATGAGAGACTTTGGGAGGGAAGTGAAAGGTAAATAGTATCATGTTACACACAGGCTAAGGGGAGTTGGAGGGAGAAAACACTCTAACAATGAGGCGGTCAATGGTGAGCTCCGAGTTAAGGTCCAGCAAGTGTTTTAGCCAGAAGTCTGGGACAACATGGTCTGGACACTGTGGCTTAAGTGAAACATGGATGCCATACATATGATTAATTCTAGTTAAGAAGTCTAGGGACAAAGGGAGCAACAATGAGGTCAAGGTCAAGCAAATACTTTTAGAAGAATGTGTATACACACGTGCCACAGGAGAAGCAGTGATGAAGGGTGAAATTAGAAGGAGCCACTAGCCCTGGCTGGTGTGGCTCAGTAGATTGAGTACCAGCTTACGAACCAAAGAATCGCTGGTTCAATTCCCAGTCTAAGGCACATGCCTGGGTTGCAGGCCAGCCCCCCAGTAGAGGGCGCACAAGAGACATCTATACTTTGATGTTTCTTTCCCTCCCTTCTCCCTCTCCCTTCCCCTCTCTAAAAATAAATTAATATATATTTTTTTAAAAAGTAGCCATTAAAGAGCAAAAGGGTTCCTGGGGACTGCAAAATGGGCCACGGTCAATGGCACCAGTAGGCAAGTATTCTGAAGAAAGGGTGAGATTGTGATTTCGGACAGAAACTCTGGGTAAAGTAGAAAGGAGGAGGATAAAGGCCCTATAAAGATGAAGAGGTGGGATTATCCCCAGAATGGTGAGGGTGTTGTTGGAAAACATCTGCCTTAGTAAATGTGCTTGAGTCTGAACAGGGTAGGAGAGATTTCACTGAAGGTTGAGGGTCTGGGAAACGTGGGATAGATTTATAATGATCGGGGTAGTCCCACAATATTGCCTCAGCTCTAGGGCTGGAAAGCAAGTAAAAAACTAGTACTCACAGCCTAATAAAGATAAACCACTCAATCTTGCATTTGCTCCCTTTTCAAAGCATCCAAAGCATATAGTTCCTGTGTCTCCAAACCTGGTTTTTAGGAGGTACTCAGCACTTTCACCAGGCACTTTCCTTATTTTAAATGTTTAGTCTTCTCAGTTCACATCTCTTGACACAAACAATAACACATCTGCCCCTTCCCTGCCCCCCAGCAGCACACACACCACATGTCAGACACTCCCTATTGTGTTACTGTAATATTGATGGCACGCAATTTAAAATTATACACTTTTATACTTTTTACACTTTTTATACTTTACACTTTTTATACACTCATGTTTCTTTGTTTTTGTGTCTGTATGTTAAAATAGTTGGATGTTTTACTCTAACCAGTGATTTTGAGGTCAGCCATACAATATTGTTTATGTATATTTTAAATTTTTCTGTCCTCAATGTTATACCTATTTGAGATCTCTATAATTTACTTTTTGAAACCGAAATGGGTTATTGTATTAACGTTGTTCAAAACAAACTCGTCTCCCCCAATGTCTATATAATCTTAATTTTGTAGTGTAGTAATCCCTGGCATCAGTCTGGGCCATCGCTGTCCAGTTTTATGAGTTCAAGCATGACATTTGTTCCTTCTGAGCCTCCATGGTCATTCTGTAAGGTGAGGGCTGGAGTAGTCCCGCCTCACAGGATTACTGAAGAGAGTGAGCGTGGTCCTGGTACATAAAAGTGTGCAACAAATCTTTATTAGAAGTAGAACAATTAAAATGCTATCATGATTTAAAAGGCAAAGTTGCTTTTTATTTTGTATCGCTTTTGTAATAACTTTAAAATAATAAAAAAATATTTACCCCCCTTCTCCTCTTAATCTGGGGGTATAATTGTTATGGGTGTTAGGTCAAGGTAGTTTCTGATAAATTAAACATTCTGAGAAATGATGTTAGATATTGAAGAGTTTCTTATATAGTGAAAGTCATGTGCACCATCACATTCAAGGTATTCAGGATTTAGCATTACAACATTGATAATGCTGAGCCTTTTTTTTTTTTCAGATATGATTAGTAAAGACCCATTGAAGGTATGAGCTGAAGGACCACTACCTAGCGTGATGTTATTTTTTTTAGTGGTTGCCAAAAAATGAAAGCCCTTTACTTTAGAGTGAGCGAGATGGGAAAGAACAAGCAAACTAAAAATTATTAGTTGATTTCAGGGAATGAAGTTGGTCCCCTGGAACCAGTTCTCTCTAATATTAACTGACTCTCAGTTGCTGCTCCAGAATCGTGACAATGTCTTTGAATTTGGTTTCTGTAAAAAGGCTGGGACTTATTAAACCCACCACAGCCTAGCATTCAGGACCATATTAGGCATTTGCGAGAGCTGTGCCCCACTGAACGTGACCTAAAGGCTGCCAAAGTGAATGGCAAAGCTGCTGCGCCTCAGGATATTATTAGTGGATTACTTCTATCTATAGATTATTTTAAAAGGTTATTTAGAAAACTGTAATTTTAAGCCTACTTCATGTGCCTGGCATTTAGAAAGCAATAAAAATTTAAGTTGTCTTCAAACTTTCTAGAGAGAGCACAACATTTCCAAAGTTATCAAATGAAAGTTACTATTAAAATACAAGTACGCACAGAGATTAGAGAGCCATAGATTTGAATTTACAGATTTGTGGACTTTATAATGAAGTCAGTTATTGTACAAAATCTGAATACATTATAATACATGAATATTATCAAAACAACTGGCCAGATAGTTTTTTAAAATAAGAAAAACTCCGTTGTCCAGGGTCATGGAAAACAATTAGTTTTCTGACTAAAATTTTACTTACTTACCAAACATTTATAACACTAGCTAAACTCATCATTACAAAAAAAAATAGAGTTCTCAGAGGATTTTTCTGTATGCTTCAAAGAGATTGAGACAGTTTTTTTTCATACACTGAATAGGCCTTTGACTTAGTATTACTGTTGTTGTCATAAGAAATAATATATCTACTTTCTACTGTTAAAGGACTTTAAGGCAGAGTTCTACAGAAGGTAAGTGGTGAATAACAACTGACTGCCTTATTCAAACTTACATATCTTGGAAAATTCCATTTTAGGCAACTATCACTTAATCATCCATCATTCATGGGCTCCTGCCCCATGTCATGCAGTTACAGCCATGATGTCCGTCATCTGCAGGGGACGATGTGCAAAATGTAAATAATCACAAGAGAGCTGAGCATATCACCAAGATTGCGTGCGGAGCACTGGGGGACATGTGGCAAGGAATAAGTCAACTTCCAACCAATAAAACTAAATAATATCTGTAGATGAAAAGCACCTTGAAAACCCCTTTTATTAGATTAGCGAATAGTTCTCTTCGGCACGTACATTGCACATAAATATTTCAAGGCCATAAAATTTTTAAACCCTGCCAACTCCCCAAACTGATTGGAGGCAACTGATATTTCAGTTAGCAAATTAGCCTAATGTATCTGTAAAGCAAACACCAATCCTTTCCTTTCTCTCACCAATAAACTTTAAACAAGAAAAGGAACCTCAATCTTCGTTGGTGAAGGGGAAAGCTATGGGACTTCAGCTAACAAAAAAAAAAAAAAGAAGAGAAGGAGGCATTGCAAAAGACGTGGAACTCTCTGCCTCCTCGTGTGCACGGCACTTTTGGTTGAAGGTCTGTCTTGATGTCTGCTGCAGTAATAAATATTTTTCCTTTACCACATGACAAGTATTTAATTGACAATCTGATAAATGCTACCAAGAACAACAAAAAAAAGCTATCAGCTCTTTCCTCCAGTGTCCTATCATGGATTATCTTACCATTCAGAATAGCCATGAAATGTTCCGATCACAATGGGATAAGAAGCTGCGTGTGGCATTGTGAGGGAGCATATGTTCGGTGGCAAACGCTCAGTGACCTAGGAAGTGTGTCTTCCTCTCAGAACACATGCCTTGGACAATCTGAACAGAAGTTCTGAAGTGGCAACCAAAACACAGTTCCTTCCCGACAGATGATGCATCCTGGCATTTTTTTAGAAGAGCTTTAATCATTCCAATGAAATGTTCCATGAAACAAAATTAAATTTTAGCAGTTTACATCTTTTATCTCTGATTTTATGCTTCTTTTGCTTTGTTTAAGACAGGACACAAGGGAAAGTATACATAAAGCCAAGTTCAAATGGTTCAGGAAGGAATCAGGGATTTGGTGATCTGATCTAATACATTTCAGGACTATTGTAGAATAACAGGAAACAATTGAAGAAAAATTTTATTTAATCGTCTTGTAGAAAGAAGGTTGGACTTAGTCATATGAGTTTGAAAAGTGAAAACTGAAGGGAACTGTAGGAATCACTTAGTCAAATCTTCTCAATTTATACAAGAAAACCTGGAACCTAAAGCTGTTAAGGAAAATGCCCCAGGCCACGCAGCTGGTCAGGGCAAAACCCAGAGTAGGTCCCTGACTTCTCCTCATGGCTTAAATATTATCAACAAAGTTGACACTTACAAACCTGTTTCCTATTTGTAAAGAAGATTGGTTGAAATTAACAGTGATAATGTTGGCTAAAATGGAAAAAGCCATGTGACAAAGACTAGTCTCAGGAGTCTGACCCTGAGCTCAAGTCTGGACCCGGCAGCCCCTTCCGGCCAACCATCCCTCTTTTTCCCTTCCATCCACTAGGTCAGAAAACTGAGACCATTTCTGGAGGCTTTCTGTGAATGCGAGGAAAGGAAAACGAAATCTTTAAGAAGTAAAGGACAGGTAAAGGCAGAATACAATAGTAGTAACAAAACCAATGAGCAAGACTCAAAATGTACTAGTAGTTCAGGCCTTAAAAACTCAGGCACGGGCCTCACACAGGGTGTTCGCGTTTCAGCTTTCCCACTTCAAACTGTTTATTTAGTTCACGTCTCTGCGCCTCACTTTCCTCATCTGTCAAATAGATTTAATAATATTTACCTCATAAGGTTGCTGTTAAGACTAACCAAGATTGTGCATATAGAACTGATTTATAACGCTGGTATATAAACATGCATCAATTTAACTTTTTTCCATAATTATCTTGCCCTAAATTGTGGCAGTTTATTTGATGACATCATAGTCACATTCCTTAACTCTAAAGTCACTTTTTTAAAAAGTCACAGAATAACGCATATTTGGGTGTATCAGAATGGTATATAAAACTCATTCCTGATTTTAAAACTTTAATCTCATAATCTCATATTTAATTCAAAGCTCCAGCTTGGAGTGGAAGCAGGAGAGGAGTATGATGTGTCTTTGCATATTTTATGAGTTTCTCTCTCTCTTTTTTTAATCCTACTTTCCATTTCCCAAACCATTTACCCTCTAGAACCCAGTCACTTCCATGGATCTGACATCTCTCTTCCCCTCTGATAGGGAGAGAGTCCCCACCACCCAGGGAATCCCAAGGGTAGGAGCCTGTGTTAGGAACCAGGGGCACAGACCAAATATTTGGAAGAAAGATGTCCCCAGTGCTTTTTGTCACTCAGGAAATGACAAAGGTTTCAGGAGCCAGGAATCAGGGCTGGAGACCAACATATTCTGTTTCTCTTCTTCACTGGTTATTCCACTATTGAAGATACCTAGAATAGTAAGAAAAGTAATTTTCTAAAATGCCATAAACACTTACTCTTAGAATACCAGACAAATATATGGTGCTGGTGTTTTGGTTTTCTTTCTTATCCCTTTGGAGGGGATACTTTATAGGAAATTTTCATCTGAAAACAAAGCATGAGTCATTATAACTTTCTAACACTAAGTGAGTTTGTGAAAGCACCATTAAAAATGTGTCCTTTCACTTTATTTTTAAAGAGCAAAAATCATCTACACTTCAAAGAGGTAGATTTCCTTAGTCTCAGAAAGGTTTAGTATCAAGTCTAAAAGCCACTGAGATTTTCTTATAGGGCTCGATTGAAACAACTTTCTTTTCAAATTTTCTCTAATTCTTGTGCATTTCTCCCCTCTGCTCCAAAACACATATTTTTCTTTGTGCCTAAAGATTTCAGATGATGATTCTAGGCCTTGAAGATTGTTTTTATCTTTTGGAAACCTCTGGATTGAAAAATACAGAAACCCATTTGAATTTAGTTTAAGTGAATTAGCTGGGCCTCAGGCACCAGATTCAAGCATTCAACTCTCGTTCTAATTCCCTCCCTCCCTTTTTATCTCCCTTCCTCTGCCTCCCTTGCTTCTTCCCTCTTTCCCTCTCTGTATCCATTTCTCAAACACCTGAAAAATGGCCACTGACAGCACTTATATCCTTCCAGATCAATAACCTGAAAGGAAAATGCTTTGCTCTTGGTTTTGTTTGTTTGTTTGTTTGTTTATTTGTTTTTGTTTTTGTTTTTTGCTCTTTTCCTTTATCCCAGATTCAATTCAATTTGGGACTTCTGGGAGGTATTTTGGGCCTACCAGAGTGACCCGCCATCTAAGGTAAGACACTGTGGTGGATTGTTTATGAACGTGGCTGCCAATAATCCCTTCTGTGTCTGCATGCACGGTGCTCCCCTCATTAGAAGTGGCGTCTATGTGTCCTCCTCCTGAATCTCCGCTGACACTGTGTCTTACCAAGACCAAAAGAATGTGACAGAAATGATGTTGTGCCAGCTGTGTGACTAGGCCTCAAGAGGCTTGGCAGTTCCCACTGTCACCTTCTTGAGAGCCAACTACCATGTAAAAAAGCTTGCGCGAGTAACGAGTGATGAGATATCTAGTACTGGAGGGAAAGCAAGGCAGGCTGGCCTTTTTATGCATCTCAGCTGAAGCACCAGGTATGTGAACAAAGCCTCTGGGGCATTTTATGCCCCATTAAGCTGGATAAGTGGCTCGGTCAACTCCACCTATACCACCTGGAGCAGACAAAGTTTCCCTGGACCAGTTGCTGTTGTAAGTGACTAAGTCCTGGACTAGTCTGTTGTGCAGGAGCAGATAACTAATGCAGCTACAGTGCCCGCCTCAGTCAAGTGTTTCACTGCCTTTCTGTTGCCAGCAGAAGAGTGAGTGCTAGAAAAGCTACGGCCACTCAAAGACATGCCAGCTCATTTTTTTTTCTACAACAGTCTGACAAAATGCAACAGAAAGTTACGACTGGAGTAGAAAGTAAAGTTATTGTAAGGGCTGGCATCTGAGTATGTCAAGAGTATCAGAATTGCCTGAAAGAGAGATGAATGGTATCCTTATTTTGTTTAGGGTTGGCCCTGGATATACTACTGCCTTGTTATTCATGTTGCTATAGACACTACCATGTGTCAA